>VWZG01009895.1:279718-298350 GCA_013396735.1 Grallaria varia | reverse complement strand
CTATAACTAGGACACACACCAAATAAATTTTCTTGGGTCCAAGCCAAATCAGACATACTGAACGTGGCAGGAATGAGAATGATAGATGGGCATACTTAAAATTGGGATGTAGTGGCCATTGGGTTCCCATAGGAATTCACATTAAGTCTGATTTGTGAATACAAAAATCATTTGAATTTTAAAGGTAATAGTGGACTGGGAGGCATTACAAGCCCTGCTGAGAACAGATTGAATTTTACAGATGGTGAACTAGAAGAACTGAATTTTCTATCTGTAAGGCTCAAATAAGATAAATGTAAACACATAGATCTGTGGAAATGATCTGAAAACATGTAAATAGTAGTGTTAGGAAGGAGAAGAGGTTCAAGTTGTCAGCCTGTAAGGCAGTGTCTCTCAATACTGGGTAAGGATTAACTCCTTGACTGAGCATACCACTAGCAAATGGCACTGTTCATTCAAGACCCTCAGGAAAGGAGCAGCCAAAATCTTGCTTTTCTTCTGGCACAAGTGCCCCCAGAGCCTTGCTGGCACTGAAGGCTCATTGAAGGGCAGGGTCTGGCCTGTCACCACAGTAAGCTGCCACGCCTGCCTCCACCTGCAGTGAGTTGCCTTGTTCTGTATCTAACACCCATCCCAGTGTTCAGTCCTAGCTCTTTTTGGTGGTCAGTGAAGATAGAAATGCAATTAAGTGTAAGAAAAGTGGATGGGCAGCCATGGTATGTGGGGGCAGAAGGGTACAATCATGGAGTCCTGTTAAATGGGGAGGAAACAGCAGAAAAGGAAAGGGGAAAAGCTCCATCACAGAGCCACCCTCACTGAAACATGAGTCCCTTAGGCCACATTAGTTATACTGGTTAAGTAGAGGGACAGCGATCAATACAGGTTTTGATATAGTAATTTTTACCAATCAATACACTTTGCCTAATCAAATACCTATAACCCTTCAAGGATTAAAACTTCTGTATTTAATTTATCTGCCATTGATTAGGATCAGAGTCAGAACAGATTATAATTTCCACTTTAACTTTGATTCTGTGTTTTCTCAGTTAAGACACAATATATGTTTTCAGAGAATCATAGAATATACTGAGTTGGAAGGCACCCAAGAAGATCAGAGTCCAACTCCTGGCCCTGCATGGGACACCCCAAGAATCACACCATATATGTTTTGTTGTCTTAGAAAATGCCTTTGCACATACCCAATGTGTGTCTTTCCATGCATCCTTTCCCATCCACAGGGAGCATAAGTTTTCATAGATGCCTTGGGGAACTACGTTTTAGTGCATCATTGTGTTTGAAATTCCACCTTTCTGAAAGTGAACATACAGCCTACTCTCTCCTCAACCACATAAGATGCTTGGGTGTTGGTTTTTTTTTTTAATGTAGTAGAAGGATGGAGTGCTTAAAATGAGGAGTTTCAAGTAAATGGAGCACTGAATTGAGCATCAGAAGGTCATCAGTGCTTCCCTTGTTATTTATCTGTCCAGTAACCTCTGACGAAACTTTTTGCTGCTGTTTCTTCCATGTGATTTTGGATTTGCCCCACACTCTCTTTATCTCATCCTGCTGTAAACTCTTTGAGGAGGTGTCCATTTCTTACTGTGTGTTTGTATGAAGCCTACAGTGCTTGACTGCCTGCTTATGAGCAACTGAAAATGAGGGCATATTTGGGGATGACAAAAAAGTAGAAGATGTGTGTCTCAAGGGGTAAAGTTAAACACAGTAAGTAGTTAAGACGAGAAAATAATTTTTTCAGTTGAGTCTAAAATGCCTGGACTGTTTCTAGAAGGAGACTTAGATTTCTAGTAGCAGAAGTACATTTGACAGAGTGCACAGGAATTCAGCTGAAGAGGAACAGAGTCAAGAAATACCTGTTTTGCTGAGCTGTGGTTCTTCATGTTAATACCATACATAATTTACCATCCATCCCTTAGAAGGTGTGTTTTTCTAGTATGCATAGTTAGTGTGTGTTGCTTCAGTTGTCTCTGGGAAAAAAACGCAGTTTTGGCCCTGCACTGTCTGGGCTTTGCCCCCTGCATCAGGTCCATGTCCCCAACGTGAGACTGGGAGACTTTGAAAATATCCCCCATCCTTCTTCTCTGCTGGGTGACTGAAAGGAGTTATGGTGAACAGAGCTTTTGACTGCAAGAAGGAAACAGTGACGCCTCTGCATCCAGACTGGAGAGGCTGTGAGGAACCACGGCTGCAATTTTTACCTTCTTTTGTTTTTCCCTTCTTCTACAAAGGGCATATCAGGATTTGTTGGATTGCACTAGTTTTTTTCAGAGCCCTTTGGATTATTACTGCATTCTTGCACTTGGGGAGAAACTATGGTAGAAGCCAGTTGATAAGAGTATCTTTCTTCAATCAGATCTCGGTGATTTCCTAAAATCCAGTTGATAAAGCTAAACCCAAACCACACTTCAATCTCCAAAGCATCTGTCCCCCATTCTGCTTATACCCAGACCAAGTACTTCAAAGAGTTAAAAAATCTAAAAGTTATTTCCTCTGGCCTGTTTCCTTCCCCAAGGTATTTCATTATAGGACAGGTTGAATGAAGGGGAGAGATTAGCAAGTTTTTGTGGTTTTGACTGCATGCATGCTTGGATGCAGTCTGTTATAACATTTTTCAGGAGAGCTGCAAATTGCTTTTTTAAAGTAAATTTAGTCCCTTTGAGCATATTGTGCACTTTATAGCTCTTAAATGATGCTTAGACTACAACTTATGTCAATGTTTATGAAAAATAAGTTGTCTTAATTTGTAAAATCATGAGGATCTTTTAAGCCCACAGGCTCTCATTGCAGTCAACAGGATATTTTTGCTTTATATTCCAGCTAGAAGAGGATCGACTCTCTTGCCACTGATAAATGTACCTTTAAATTGTCCTGCATCCTACTTTATAAATTGGTGCATTCTGTATTAAGCCATGACATTTTCATGTTCTAAGCTGTTTATTAATTCAGATACTGAATAATTAAAAAAAAAAAAGTAGAATAAGGAAAACGTGTCATTGAAGACCATCTCAGAATCTGTATATACAAGAAAGGATGCATACCATAGGGTGGGCTGCAAATATAAGCAAAAAGCTACATAAAAGCCATGAGAATCTGGAAGCTGTATACCCAATAATGCACATATACTATTTTTAAGGGAGTCTTGCAATACCTTCATCAAGTGCTTGTTTGGTACTTTTACTACAGAATTTGGAGTTACCGGCTGATACAGCAAAGCAGCATCATTTACCTGCTTTCCAGTATAAGATGGGATAAATATGGCACAATGTATTCTCTTAAAATGATTTTTTAAAAATGCCATCTATACAGGTAAAGCATGCAGGCATGTCCCTACCATATCACCATAGGGAAATTAAAGAATAACAAAGGAAAAAGGAAAAAAGGCAACACATTTTGAGGGGCTGTGAGGAAGCAAACTGGAATGTGAAGATTAGTTGCCAAGAACCATAGTTTGGTGGGTTTTTTTGGAGAACAACAAGCTTTTTACACTATCTTCTCCCCTAGTGTTTCACTTTTTATACCAATAAAAGCCCATGACAATGTATTTTTAGTATTTTGCTTCCCTATATTGCACCTTAACTTCTTCTCCTAGGTTTTCAGGGAAAACAGGATTTGAAAACTTTGATAGAGGAACAGATCAGATAAATCTGTGTAGGTTTCATTTGTTTTGTACTGAAATGACACTATGTGCAGTGCTGCAGCAAAACATGGGGTAATATTAAGACTACACAACTCTCAGGAAGTATTAAGGTTTAATAGCAAGACTGAAACCTTTCTGGCCCTGTTGAGCTTTACAGCATTGTGTTTGGATGCTGTTGTAAGTCTGCTTCAAAATGAGACTCTGCTTGGTTATGCAAATTGTTCTTGTATCAAGGAACCGCTATGTCCCGCAAAATTAAAACTGGGAGGAAAAATAACCGATGGGGGATAACAGGCAATAAATCCACTAAAGCTGCTGGCTCTGGTGAGGTAACGTCTTGTCCCTCTGTGGGTGGAACATTTCTCTATTGAATCATTACAGTTTTGCTCAGATCCATCCTACTGCTTGAACTGCCATGGGAAGAACAATAATGTCAAGCAGATATCAGGTTTTCCCAATAGGAGCATCCTGCTGGGAAAAGGGGTGCTCTGGTGTGATAGTCTAAAAAGCTCAGCTGTGGCAGCTCTCAGTAATTGCTATTCCCTTCTGATTCCTTTGCTGAATGCACAAAACTGCTTCTAACAAACAGATCTGAGAAAAAAATCCTTGACTTGTCACCGGTGTAACACTCTGCATGCTAAGCTGGGGTTTCTGATTAGTTTGCCTTCATTGTCTCTTGCGATCACTGTTTGATATTGAGTCTCTCATCTCCTGTTATGGTGCCAAAGCCTGACACTGAGAACAAATGCTCCTGTTTCAATCGGTGATCTTTAATTTTTCATGATGAGTGCAGTTTAGTGCCTCCCCAGGTAGGAGGCTCCAGTGCTAATTACGATGGAAATGTCTTCTGCCTGCACAGGACACACATGCACTCTGCATTTTGGTTCTGTTAAACAGCTGAGCTGAGTGGGATCAGTGCTGGTGGCTGCTGACTGCACTGACAGCCTCTTACTACTATTGCTGCTTGAAGAAAGCCCTGCTCAGTTTTCTTTTGTAGTTTACACAGCTGGAAAAGAAAGTCTATTTTATGAGGACCCTGTTGAAGGATGTGTGTAGTCCTGCTTGGAAACTGGTAAGCATCATGTCCTAGAGAGGAATGCTGTGTTTGTGTAGTGTGAACAAAGGGCAGGCTGGGTTTGGTTCTTGTGTGTATTCTTTAGTCATGAAGGGTTCAGTCCTAAGAATTTTTGGCAATTGACTGTAGACTTACAACAGAAAACATCTCAGACCTTCTATGATGTAATTAAATTTTTGTGTTTGTGGTTTATTTTGTCGTTGTTCGGTGTTTTTTGGTCTGGTTTTGTTCTGTTCTGGGTTTTTTGGTATGTGGCTTCAAATTATTGCTATTTAAGATTTACTTTCTATGACCACGTTGGATTGAAAAGAATGGTAAGGTTTATCTTACTTTTTTTTATGAGCTTATATCAAGCAGTTGAATAGTGCAGCAGTTATTATATCCCACTTAAAGCCTGTTATATGCAGTGTTCTGGGCATTACTTCTAGGGGGTAGTTTTGCATGTATACTTACTACCTGCATAATTTCCTGCGTTGTTGTTTAGCCTCACCATTCATTTTTTAGTTACAAGTCACACAGAATTCTGCTCTTCAATTTGATCCTGTATTTTTTGCCAGGAGGTTTTTCAGCGGCAGTCTACTGTACACAGAGTAGAGCATTAATAAAGAAATGCAAATGGAGGAATTAGAACTACTCAGTCATGGGCTTTTTGTGTCTGTTTGCACTGAAGAGAGGTGGTTGAAATATATTAACACAGCAAAACCTCTCTTATGATAAAGCAGAAGGAAAGTTGCACATTATGTGGATTGTACCATTTGCCACCATAGGAAGAAGAGGCTGCCACGGTGTTTGGACTTGCATGGACTGATCCAGTCCTTTTCTCTGTAGGGAATTCCTGTTTCAGAGTAGGGGAGTCAGCACATAGAAGCAGCACTGGCAAAAACTGAGTGCAGAGTTTGCTTTCCAGGGCGTGCAGCTGGTTGCCCTAATTTCTCCAGCCAGGACAGGATGGGGGGTACTCTGCCTGTGGAGACTCCTGATGGCCTTGGTGGCCATGAGGCATGGGATATAGGTTTGACTTTTCAGGGGGCTCTTGACACGTCTCACCCCATGGGGAAGCAAGGAAGATGAAGGAGAACGTTGGCAGTGACCTGGCTGGGATGGATGAGCCCCACAACAATGCTTTTATGAGAAGCTGCACACAGGGCTCCTTTCCTCCATGTGCTTTTGTGGCACACTGACTGCAGAACAGATCCTATGAAAATATTAAGGTCCACATGCCTTTCCATAGAGGGTCTAAGATTTTTAGATCTGCTGTAATCAAGTTTAAGAGATTCTTCATTTGGAAAAGAGAAGTTTAACCTCAAGGTTTGAATCAAGGGATGGGATTTCTCACACCAGAGATCCCTAAAACCATAGCAAATCCTAAGCTGTGCCCTGAGCATGGTTAGGATATCAGGACCCGAACAAACAGAGGGCCTAACAAATCAAACCCTTAGGGCCTGAGGACTTACAGAGCTGCCAGTCTTATGCATCTTTACTGTGGGAGGCAGATATTTACACAAACAGTTTCTCAGTGCTCAAGAAGACATGATTATGAGCACTCAAGAAAGTGTTTAGGAGAAACCTGAGTGTTGCATGGTGGGCTGCTGTCCACTTCTGCACTGATGAGGACTTCTTGGATCAAAGTCCTTTTGAATATTTGTGCTAATTCCACTTAGACAGCACTTGTGCGTCTGTATATGCTACTCCAGGTCTTACCATGTGTTTCTAAACCAAGTGAGCTGCTCTAAATATGTCTCCTCTTTCTCCATGGTATTACAGGGAGCTTGTTAGCATCTTGCAATATTTCAGATTCTTTTTTTTCATAGTGGAGAACTTGAACTTTCTTTCCAAAATAAAAGACGAAAATTTTATTAAAGATAATTGTGGTGACTTGATATGTTTGACTTTCTGAAGTGGTAATAATGAGTTATTTTAGTGTGAAGTTGGGGATCATGACTGGGCAGTGTGAAGTCAAGGTGATGTGTGTATATTTGAACAGAACTATACAAATTCTAACTAAAGGCAAACCTGGCTCTAGGTGTAGTGAGATTTTAGCATTTGCTTTCAGCCATACATAGGTACTAAGATCACAACTTTCAGCGACAACAGAAACCAAAACTCTACTCCTCATGGAGAAGAAATCAAAAATATGATTTGCAGGCATCCAAAGAGAGAGTGGTAAAGAACCGAACCCTGGGCCAAAGTGTGACAATAAAAATTAGTAAAATCTAATTTTTGAGCTAGGCTGTGATATTAGCAATTTTTATTAGGATGGTAACATACTGAAACAAGAGGGTTTCTCTGCAGACATGGCAGATAGAAACTTATTTCTTTTAAGTGAAAGTTTTCATTCTTATTTTATCTCATGTGCCCTGGAGCAAAGTCCTGTAAGAAAAACACATCACATTCAGCAATTTGTTGTTGCTCCTTGGGGATTTTTTTTTTCCCCAAATTGGTCTTGCCCATCTCCTTTATGTTCAGTCAAAATTAGTGAGCTGAATTTGTTACAAGAAGTCAGCAGAGTCCTCAGCTCCTAAGGTAAGCAGAGTTCTGAGTCCTAATTTTGATCTATACCTGTCTTTGCCCTGGAATAAGGGCAAGTAGTTTGATGTCTGTTTTAGATGCCTTCTTATTAGTTCAATGTGGTTTGTCACCCAAGCTGCAGGGTGGAATGGCTGTTTTCAAATGAGCATGTCTTGAGGTTTTTGCTCCAGTCAGCTGGAAACATTTAATTCTGAAAGTGACTGTCCTTACTGAACTGCGTAAGGTGTGTAGTTCCAGCCAGAACCAGGAACTGAAACTATTTGGTTTATAGAAGCGCATTTTATATTGAGGTGTAATGTGCACACCACATACTTCAGCAGAGCTAAGCAGCCTGTGTGCTGGGAAGACACTTCCAGCAATAAACCTGAGCTGAATAAATTCCGGTAGCTGGGGAATATCCTGATGTCACTGATGAATTCTGCCAGCTCACATGTTGAAGTTCTGCCTTTAATATTGAGATTTAATTTTTGGTGGGATTTACTAAATCACTGCCGTTAATAGATGGTAAAGACATAAGTAAACAGAGATTAATGGATTCAGGAGAAGAGAGCTCCTTCCTTGGAAGAAGAGTATCTGGATGGAATCCTATAATGATGTCTGGGTGTCAGGGTAAAATACTGATGATCATTTCTATGGTTCAGGTCACTGGAGTGAATGAAATTATATCTTACAGAAGAAAATTGATTTGCATTAATTCCTGTTTGGGATGCACAAATAACAAGAGAGCTGTTTATCAGAAGACATAACATTGCGTCTCTCTGTTGTTTATTGTAAAATTTTGTGTGTTCAGTTTCAACCAGTATTTGACCTGGGATCTTTTAGAGAACTAGAAAATTGCTTTCATAAATGCATAAGAATAAGCAAACAATGGAGAAAAGCCACCTTTCATCCACTCTCATCTAATACCTAATTTAAAGTGGCAAACCACCAGGAATTCAGAATTAGTAACACTTCAGAATTAGTAACACTTCAGAATTAGTAACACTTCACAGCTAATACTGACTTGTTAGAGATCTGTGATGTTAGAGCCTCCTACTGTATTACATAGACATGAACTGGAATTTCAGTGTCAACTTGTAAGTAATTACAATTTGTCCATCTATATATCTGTGGTTTTGAGGTAGGAAAGGCAAAAAAAGTGAGGATCTTTTAATATGAATGTATAGAAAAACAGTTTGGTTTATTTCCTTTTAAAAGCATTTAATATTTCATGCCTCCTGCCAGCCCAGCTGGGACTCTTTAAAAGCGCATCTTTTCAAAAGCTAACCAAAATGGTTTTGGCGTAGGGTTTGGGTTTTTTTCATAATCTTTTTTTTTTTTTCTCAGAAAATGCTGTTGGGCCAAACTCAAAACTGTTAAGTTTGAATGAATTTTTCACTTTATGGAACATTCAAAAACATTTTGAAACTGGAGCAGGACAGCCCTGCATGTTCAAAATAAAAGAATATGAGCTTATTTATAATTTATAAATTTATTTTTACAGATTAGGGTAATTATTATACCAAAAATACAAATAAAAGGCAAAATCAAGCAATATTTGGATTGGTCCCCAGAATTAGAAACAACAAAGACTCAGTCCATTGGGACTCCAGTTTTACCATTGATTTTCAAGGGGAAGGCAGGATGGAACCACTGTGAGGGATGGCCTCCTGAAGCTTGTGACAATTATAATAAGTATGAGGTAATGATAGATGAATATGGAAACATACAGATGACAGCTGGTGGTCCGTGAAAGATGCAGGGAGCCACATCCAAATTGTTCTGTTGGTTAAGACAGATTTATAGTCCATCAATGTGTGGAGTGTATTGTGAGTGTCTGGTTGCTGTGTGTTCCTTCCCTGAAAAATACTTGGACTTGCTCTGCTAGCAATAGCTTATTATTTTAATACGTGTCCTGTTGACTATGCATTTCTATCATTCAGTTTTAGGCCGTGTGGCATTTCCTCCATTGAATAATGAACCTTTCTTCCCAGCCTTTCTTCTCCCCTTCTTGAAATGAAACAGCCATTAGTGTTTTTCAAGAGTACCTGGGTACCACATGTTTTGTTTTTCCATGGATTTGGAATGAGTTGCCATGTGTTTGCACGTTAGTGTGTTTGGCATGAGGAGATGCTGTCCTGGGACATGCGCTGTGTATCCCAGGAGTACATGGAGAGCACAGGTTGAAAAACTTGCATGGGATCCCATTTAATGAAAATGATTGTGTGGATAGTATTGGAAACCAAAACCCATTTTCTTTGCTAGCTGGTCCATGTTGGTGTCCCTTGATGCCAGAGCTCCTCACCATCACTCCTGCCAGCCCGCTTTTAAATGTGAGGAATATTTTGGGGCCAGTGGTTTTTCCCTTTGTACCCTAAGCGTTTGCTTTAGAATCTCAGCTCTGCTGCTGCCATTTTGCTTCCAGCTGCACACAGGACCTAGTATTGATTGGAATTGATCAACATTTCTATAGTTCTTCTTAGTGTAGAGCTGAGTGCCTTGCACCCACTTGACAGCTGGTAATTTACATCCTGGAAGGGTAAAAGGTCTTGTCCTATAATCGAAGAGGTGACAGGGACCGTTCTGCTAATGTGTTATGGTGGTACCTAAGGGGGTACTGAAAGAGGAGGTCTGTGCAAAGCAGAGTCCAGTGCCACTGCCCTGAGTATCTTAGGAGACCTTGCAAGGCAAAGAGGAGGAATAGAGGCACATTAATTTCATCCTTTATTTGTATTTCTGATCTCTGCATAGAAAATAAATTCTTTGATGCAACTCTAGAAGCAAAACAGAAAATGTAAGGTGCATACATTGAAATCCTTCAAGCTTTACTTGAACTTTTGTTTCATTGGGAGTATTCAAGATCACTTGAAAGATTTTCAGTTTTCCTATGCTCATTTTCTTTATCTAAAAAATATTGGAAATGTCCAGTCTTTTCTCCCCTCTTTGGAATCTTTCATAGGACTTAGATATGACTAGCTAACTTTTTTTTTTTTCCCTTAATCGAAAGCTTGGAAACTTTTGATCCTTAATAAGCATATCTTTTCTGCCAGCTATTTATGTGGTATCCATACAAAATAGATCTTAACATTGCTGAAAAACAGTTTTGACCTTTTTGATCAAAATGATTTCTTTCCCTCAAGCAGAGGTCATTGTGGTTGCCATCATTCTCCTTGTTCCCCACTCATCAAGAGAGTCTTTCAAATAAACACTGCAGACAAGGACTGAATTTAAAGAAAATGTGGCAGCCTGATCTTTTAGCTCTCTCTGTACATTATAAAGAAGCAAAGACTTCTAAGGACTAGATTTGATTAAGTACTCCATGTGTCCTGGTTTGCCCAGGCATGTCCTCTACTACTTTGTTATTCAGGGCATCTCAGATGCTCACAGCCGGTCTTATGTGACCTCAGTTTTCAGAAAGCAGTTGCCACTCCAGCTCTCCAGAGTAGTTGCACACGTGATGTAGGCACAGGTGCCTGTACAGCCATTCTGGGTTTCTGAGTGGCTGTTACCATTCTGTAGCAGTTCAGATTCTGTATCACCATTAGTCAAAACTGATCAAATGCCCGTTCTCCCTGCTCCAACTCTGCTGCCTCCAGGGTCTGTGAGCCCAGGCCAGAAAGGGCATGCTTCCATCTCCATCTCATCTCCTTCTCTTTCCTTTCCAAGGCAGTTGCTCCGTCTCAGACCAGCAGTGCTCTGTTCTACTATTGCAGGCTCCTCAACCAAGCCCATAGCTATCAGTCTCCCACCTACTTGAGCTGGTAACTATTTGCCAGTGATTGCTGCTTCTGAACCATTGCACTCTGTGCCTTAATAAGAATTTTTAAAAATTACTTTACACTTAGATGAGACATAAGTTTAGCTAGTATTATTTGTTCGGCTTGGATGAATTATGGCATGTTGTATTTAACTCTTCTTCATATAGACAGTTACAATACCATTACCAAAATTTGCAAACACTATCTGCTGTTTGACTGGTCAGTAACAGAAGTGCTGTAATGAGTCTGAACTTGGCAGCAACCAGGGAATCAAGAAATGATTCTCATATTAAAGGACCTGCAAATTCATCTGGGAAGCTTTTTTGCAGAGAAATAGACTAGCTGCACGTTCAGTGAAATTGACCTTGGGTTTGGGGATATGTGATAAGATTCAAATGCATTTACTTTGGTCATTGAGAATGTAATAGCTTCCAATACCATATATATTGCCTTTGCAAGCAGGTAGAGGGAAAAATTAGGCTAAGGAGATACACCCATTTTCTTAGATAATCAGACTAGTCATTTTGCACAGGTGTCTGTGTGTTTTGTGAGTGTAATCCAGCTATTATTCTCTGGAAAAGGCAGAAGCTAAAATCTGCCATGTGCTGGTCCTTTTTTTGACTGACTGACTGCTATCTAGATTCATGTATTTTGCATTCCCTTGTATTATAAATGTGTCTATTATAAAATATATAGGAGGCAACAACCATAGTTAAGGTGGCAAAATAGTTTTCATTACACAGTTTGCTGGATTTAGATGGCCAGAATTTAGTGAAACATCTGCCTTTCTGGATGAAAAATCCCAAACATGGCCTATAACCTATGATGACAACCTGATTTTAGAAGTTTTACAGATCCATTTGTCAATATTTTTGAGAGAGAGGAAAGTGGAAAAGGAAACGTTTGTATCTAAAGTAATTTTTAAATGCTTCCCCAGGACGGTGGAAATCATGAAACTTTAAAGGTGATGGCCTGATCGGGCTCACACAGCAGGGGGCTCAATGTGCTGCAGATTTTGGGAAATTTATGTTAATGAAAATTTGAAAACCAGCTGATGTTTGTATACAGCACAAATCCCATGAGCCCTGCTGTCAATCTCCATGTGAATCAGGTATGGATGCAAAGTCAGTCCAGTTTTATAATTAGCCACCTGAACCAGAGAACTGCTCCAAGCAGTCTTGGAAAGCTTTCCAAGCATTTCAGGGAATGCAAGGTCACAGCAAACAGACCTTTTCCTTGCAGCAGCTCAAGCCTTATGCGCCTTGTTGGCTGGAGGGGATCAGTGTCCTCAAAGTAAATAAACTCAGCTCCATATAGGGAGCCTTTGAAGACTGGTGCCCTGCCATCTCAGTGGGGATGTCAGAGCCCTGGATACTTTATGTGGAAAAGTCTCCAAGCAGGCATGCTCTGCCTCCCCAAGCCTGCTGACGCTGCAGGCGCTTGCATAGATCCTTGTAACCCTGCTGCAGGGAAGCTCTATTAAAGTTGCATAGTGGAGCACTCAAAGCCAAATACATGTCAAGAATAAGGTTAAAGACACAGTTTTACTCCCCCCATTCATTCTGTTGCTCTGCCTCACTGCAGCATCTATTTTTTTTTTCTTTCGTGAGAAGGCATAATTAGGTTGGAGGAGAGTGCCCAGGGAAAGCAGAGATGCCACTCGTGCGAGCAGACTGTGCAAGAAGCTATGCTGTCCCTGGGGACTGCCCTTGGGATGCATGTGGAATGGTGCCAACGCTTATGGAACAGCGTAGTGGGGAGCAGAGTACTACAGGTTGGTTTTAAGTAGAGGAGAGCAGTGGAGCTGCTCCACCTTCCAGAGAGGGCAATGTCTGCTGGCCTGAGTGCAGACCCTGCTGCTCTTTTGGAATTGGGTTGGGTGGGGGTCTGTGTGGGCAGTTGAGGGCTGACAGTGTTACCAAGAGTAAAACTGGAAGAGAGGTGTAGCAGCAGGGCTCAAATGGACTGATTTTTTTTGCCAGGAAGGCACAGCACACACTGGAGGAGGAGGTTACTCAAAATTAATTAGTGTGTGGGTTGGAGGTGCCCTTGCTTGTGCTGGCAGAGTTTATTCTGCAGAAGTCTGAGGACTGTGGCGTAGGGCAGGATGGATGCTGGTGGGGGTCGAGCATGGCCAGCACATCTTTTCTTGACCAGCAGTTGTCACCTCTGTCCTGTCCCCAGAGCTGGTGTGTGTGTCATGGGCCTGGGCCATGAGACTAATCTGTGCACCTGCAGACTACAGAGATTGCTGTACGTATGTCTGAGAAGCTGTCACAGGTCTCACTGTTTGCCTCAGTGTGTCAGTGACTGCTGAGAAAAGTGTCTGGTTCCTCTTTTTCTTACAGCCATACAAGTGGAAACATTTGGAGAGCACTGTACTGACTCTCCCCTGGCTGGCCTGGGGGTCAGGTGCTGTTTGCTTCCTTCAGGGATGGGTTTTCCTCCTCCTTGCTTCCTGAAGTGCCTTTTTCCTGTGAGACCTAGGGAGGGATGAACCTTCTTTCAGCTGCTGCTATAGATGTGCCGCCATGTCCCCACCACAGCAAGTCCTGCAAGCATAGAGCTGCATTATCTGGGCACCACACTAATAGGGAATAAGCTAATGTCTCAGGAGAATCCAGAAGTAGCTTATGAAGATTTCTGCATCACACTTGGTATGGTTTAAACCTGCCTTCTGTCTCTTCTGACACTTGGCATGCAGTTGCACCATCAGTCTTTCTCCTGACCACTTATCACTAGGCAGCAAGCTGCAGTGAGCTCTGTGCCACCTGAGGACTTGCTCCAGGAGCAGTGGCTAAAGGAATGAAGATCACATCAGCTCTGTTTCTTCCTTTCACAAGGTGTGCATGCTGCCATTCTGAGCCAAATGAGAGGTTTTGCTACGAAGAAGCACCCCAGTGCAGGTGGCTGCTGACGCTGCTGAACTCTTTAAGCAGCACCTGCTTTTTGCACTGATGTCAACGATTGTACTGCTAAAAACAATAGGAAGTTAAACTCTGCAGACATCTTTTGAGAGTCTGTTTCATATCATACAGATCCCATGTCAGTGTGGGATACTCAACACTGGCTCCAGCAGAACTTATCCTCTGCATCAGATAGACACTGAGTTTCCTTTGGGAAGCCCAAGCTACAGGAAGAGACATTGCTTACTTTTAATGAGGCCAGTTAGGCTGAAGCAATCCACCTGGCTGGAGAAACAAGTTCTGTGTGATGCTACTTTTGCTCTCTCCAAATGTTTGGTGTAAAGCTGAAGGGTTCTAGTGAGGCTATAGCCAAGTTTGCAGTCCCTGGGTGTAAAAACCACGGGGTAGAAAAAACTAGATTTTTTTGCCTTTCTTTGAAGAATTTATATCCTTGTTAAAAAAAAAAAAAATCAAAAACTGAAGAAGGACCAGAAAGGAACCATGGGAAAAAGAAAACACAGGGACAGGCACGGAACACCTCAAAGAAACCCTCAGAGCTGACTAGATATCATATATAAACTTGGCCATAAAGGGATAGTGACAGTAAAGGACTAGCAAAGAAAGGATTGTCAAGGACTAATAGTTGAAAGCCGATACCATTGAAATTCTAACTGGAAGTCAGTCACCACTTCTATGGCTCTATGAAGGAGCTAATGAATGAAATTTAATAACTCATCATATACAGAGGTTAGACCAGATAATTGATTCATTCCTCTGAGCTTAAGTTCTGTGAATCCAAGAACTGATGTACTTTCTGCAGTTCCATCAAAGATAAAATATGTAATAACTAGCAGACATGTTTCTGCAACTCTGAACCAATTTGAAAATGTTTTCTACAATCTAAAATGCAGTTTCAGAATGTTAGAAGTTCACAGGTATTTTAGCTTCACTTTTTGGTAAAGTTATTCTGAGCTCAATTATCTCTGAATTATCATTGTGTGCAATTTGGCAAGTGTGCATGATTTTAAATAGATTTTCTTAAATCTTTGGAAAATGTTGTGGTCTAAGAATCCATTAAAAAAATACTGTTTCTGAACTGAACTGTATTTTTAACCTTTGAGAAATTAAACAAAGTATTTTGCTTTCAGATTGGTATAAATTGGGAGTAATTAAATGAAAGGGAACAGAGTGACATTTGTCTGATTGGGTGTAAGCAAGTTTACATTGCAGTCCACCAACAAGGAACATTGTAAAATGTGCTCCTTGTGGGATTCCTGATTTCAGCTGTTTATTAGGACTGCTTAAATTATTCATTGTGTGTAAATTATCTGATGAATTTGAATCCTTTTTCTGTTGGTGAAAAATTTGCAGACTGCCTCCAAATGCTGGAAATGAAGTATTTTCAGCCACTGGGTGTTTGTGAAGTTCACTTTAACTGTCTGCATTTTTGCTACCTGTGGGCTGGTACACAGTGGGTCAAGTTCATCATGTGTCACTGTCCCAGCTTGGCTGAGGCACTGCCATTTTTCAAACAGGATGAATATACAGTGAATGGAAGTTGCTTCAGGAAGTGGCAGGGAATAGGGTCCTTCATACAAGACCTGTAGGGCCAGCTCTGTCTCAGCCCCTGCAGTTGGACAGTTCCTGGATTGAACCAGGGTCTCCTGCCTGTCTTCTGTCCCCTTCATCCCCAGCAAAACTGCCTTATCCCCTCCAGAGCCCCTACCTTGCAGCATCCAGCATGTGGAGTCATGGCCATGCTGGAGCATGAGTCCTTCTGTCTTTCCTCTGCCCTGTGAGCTGCACATTCCTCAGCACCTGAGCTCACGCATGGGGCTTCCCACCGTAGGAAAGCAAAATTCAGGAGCCTCCTCATGAATTATCTCTTTTTTGTGTGCATATATTTACATGCATATATTCATGTCCATGTGTGTACTGTGTACATATGCACAATTACGTACTCATAAGGAGTAGTTAGTGACCAAAGTCTAGGGAGTGGAGGAAAAGCCTTTGCTGCATGGCTGTCCTCATAAATTTTCCTCCTATGTGAGGAGTAGGAAATACACAGGAAGAACACGCATTCATTGGTATGTACGTAGGGAATCTACATTGTCTGGTGTGTTTGAATTAGTATAGTGATAAAAATTGGGCTTTAACTGTTTGGAATGCTTACACTGAAGTACTGCTCTTCGTGTTTCCCTCGATTAGCCTCTGTCAAGCAGTTCTTAGAATAGCCTCAGACCTGAAATGTCTGAATTTAATTACTGTTAACACTAGAGATATTTAGTCCTATTTGATGGACGAAAAAACCAGAAACTTTTAGGAGCAGAGGTAGATTGTAAAGATAGCTGCATTGAGAAGTTTGTTAGCTGGTCTGTAGTAATTAAGCTTATTACCATAGCAACATTATCAGTTCAGCTCCAGAATTTTGTTATTTTTTTGTGCCTGGTAATTAGAACTGATACCCTAATTTTAGCAGAGATATTACGTTTGTATTTGGCAAGAGTCTTGTAACTAAATAAGCTGATTGAAGAGTGAAATAATGTTCCATTTTCCTTGATTTCTCTTTCTTGGATGACTTCACACTGTTTAACTAGCTAAAAGCAAATCACTGCAGTCTGCTTTCTCAGTACATAAGACTGAATTTACCATTCAGGAGAATATATATATATATGCGTATACACACACACATATACACACCTACTTGTAATTATAAAATCTTGCCTATCTGTGCAGTCCTTGGCAATACATAAAGAGCCAAAGTACAGCAATTCAGAAACCCATACAGTTCTCATCTAAATTGCTCCAATGTAACATGTTGGTGGCTCTCTCTCTCTGGAGGCTTTGCATGGGTTTCCACTGAGTCCAGGAAGGGAGGGTATCCTAGATGCTCATAAACAAGCCATGTAGTCTTGCAGCTAAGATCTGCAGGGAAGCGAGTCCCCCATCCCATCTTGGTCTCACTTCTCACCTGCATTTCTTGGCTTCCCTGAGACTTCCTATTAATATCCCCAGAGGCCAACCTGCCTTTTGCAGGAGCCATTTTTCTAAGCTTTCCCACAAATCAACACTGGTGCAATGCAGAGCAAACAGCGAGGGAGTTGGCAGTGCACAGGGGGATGTTTGTGTGCCCCACAATGGTTCCCAAATGCTGGCATGTAGAACCCAGGGGTTGGGGAGGAAGGGTGTCTACCCTTCATATCCCCACTGCCATTTCTGTAGAGCTGAGTACTGTGATCTTTTCCAGAGCAGACCAAAAGTCATCCTTTTAAAGACAAAACAGAAGGACTACAGGAAAGCTGTGGCATATGACCAGATTCTGCCTATTTCTTTTAACCAGCCTGGCAGTGTATACTACTTCAGAATTATATACATGTTTGCATTACAAAGTAATATACGAGTTTTCCACTCACTGATGATGTTTGTGAAAAGAATTATGAAAAACCAAGCAGCCTCAGTGGGAGAACTTGGGTTTATGTGGGTTCGTGTCCTCCATCCCCTAATCCCTCTCAGCTCCTGCAGCATGCCATGCTTGATTTATGTTCCTAGGCTGGTGGGCAAATGTCAGCCCATGCTGTGGCTGATGTGAGTTACATGTGCAGACAATGGGCTATTGCCTCCCAGGATGGGCAAAATACTCCTCTCTATCTTCTGTACCCAGCCTCTAATTTTCACAAAACCTGTCAGATCTTCTGCCTGTGGGACCTTCCCTGGCCCCAGCTGCCAAATTTGCTTAAAACTGGCCAACAGGTTCAAAGGTGGCTAAAGAAGGATTGACGAATGCATATACAATGTGATCATGTAATCCTCAATTTCCTTAGAAGCAAGGCTAAAAAGTACGCAGTGTTGTGACAATAAATCCCTTTGTTTAGGCAGAGTTCATAAAGACCCATTAGATATCTACCCACTGGGTCAACATGGTTTGTTGTTTTGGTTTTTTTTAAAGATTGTTTTTTTCCATATAGTCAATTTGTTTTTTCAAATCACTCTTTAAAATAAAGCCAATGTTGGAAATACACCGCTTTTGAGTGGCACAGCAGGTTCAGCATATGCAGGGGATATACAGTGGAAAATAGCATTTGAAGACTTGTTCCTGTTGCTAATGAGTTCTGAAGGTAAGAGCACAGTTAATGTATTCATAACAGACTTATACTCAAAGATTTGTAAATAATTTATGACTTTCCATGAGTGGGAGGCTAACTACTATAAAGCTTGGACCCAAGTAGAAAATCATTTTGCAGCAGCAAAGGACTTTGGATTTTGTAGATGCAGCAATTCAGCTATAATCCCCCTGGCAGGGAAAAAAATCCGAACTATTTAGTCAACTTACCATAGAATATCTGTGGACTTATAATTTAGTCTTTATGGCCTCCTGGGGTTCTATCACAATTTGGAATCTACTTTCCCCTAAGAAAAATGAAACTCCTTGCAGTATGACCAGTATTTTGCCAACTTGTATTTATCTGCAAAAAATACTATTATAAATCTAAATTAAAGACAGCAAAGAAGTACGCCGTTGGCATATGACAGCCCCCCCCCTCCCCCACCGTTGGTGATGGATTTGTGTGTAAATTGGCAGATAGTAACTATTCTTAGGAAATACTAGTGAAATAGGCAGACATACTTTGCATATGAATCATGGTGGCTTTTGGGAGTCTGGAACACTGATTTCTTTTGCCATGGATTTAAATAACTGAACTACTGTTAAAATATGAGAAATTCTGTGCAAA
>VWZG01009895.1:217-279661 GCA_013396735.1 Grallaria varia | reverse complement strand
TTTTTTTTTTTTTTGTAAGATTGCAAATAAAAATCACAATGGCTGCTCAACAACAGGCAGTGGCAAAGGGGACAGCTTATAGACTGGATTCAAAGGAATTGCCTTTGTTCCCATTTGAGCTGTTTTTATAGAGTAAAATAAAGGTATGAGCAACGCGCTGCTGTAATTAAGACCTATTGCAAAGTCTGAGTAGTGACGACAGCCTTTCTGGTAACAATGCAGCGGCATTGCTTATGCTTCCCAAGAGTAAAATGACTGCAGCATCTCCCAAGAAGAACAGCAAAGAAGCTGGCAAAGGGTCTCCATCACAAGTGTTACGAGGAGCAACTGGGGATGTTTAGCCTGGAGAAAAGGAGGCTCAGGGGAAACCTTATCACTCTCTACAATACCTGTAAGGAGGTTGTAGCCAGATGCCATTCAGTTTCTTCTCCCAAGTAACAAAAGTCAGGACAAGAGAAAATTGCCTCAAGTTGTACCAGGAGAGGTTTAGACTGAAAATAAGGAGAAGTTGCTTCCCAGTAACAGTTGCCAAGCATGGGAACGGGCTGCCCAGGGAACTGGTGGAGCCACCATTCCTGAAGGTATTTAAAAGATACGTGATGAGCCACTTGGGGACATGGTTTAGTAGTGGACTTGGAAATTCTGGATTGATGGTTGGACTCAATGGCCTTGAAGGTCTTTCCCAGCCCAAATGATTCTATGATCCCTAAGAAGGGAAATGGACAGAAGAAGGTCACGGTGATGAGAGACAAGAAGTGCTGGTTGCCTTTTCTGTTGTTAGTAAGCTCGTATGAGGACGCAGCAGCTCTCTGGTGAATTCAAAGTTGTCTTCACATGGAAAAGTTTTCCTGTTTGCTAGGAGCCATGCTATTGAAGGAGGTGGAGGATTTGAAGCCCCTTGCTAACAGCCAAACTATAGTCTTTCCTTAAAACTCATTTTGGGCTTTTGGACACATGTATTCCTGAATACAGCATTGATCGACAGCTCCTGTGAGTCTGGGTAATGTTACTCAAAGTCGTTAGTTGCAGGAGGAGTTAAGTTCTTTTGCTTACTTTCACTCATTATTGTTCTCAATTTTCATAGTTGTCAGAGAGGCCTTTTTATTCTTATGGGGTTTTTCTTAAAGTCCTTTGGGTTTTGAAGGCTCTGGTTGAATTAATAGTTGGAGACAAATTTTCACAAGATGTCTTTCAATTTCCCTTGGCTTCAGGAAGTGGATATAGAGAACAAGGAGATTTCTTCTCACTGACCGCATTTTGTTAAGGTTTTCTTTATTTTATTTATGGGGTTATGGCAAAATAAAATAATGTGATGGATTTGTTTGGTCATCTCCTCAGTGAAAAATTGAGATCTAGAAGATGTGTCTATTACTGCTTATAAGCATAGTTTACAACCTTCAATTAAAAAAAGGTTTTATGAACCATTTATGGGCATTTCCTGATTCACAGCAAACAAGTTAATTGCTGTTCTAAAAATTCTGCTTTCCTAGGAGACTGTATCCAAATAACCTTTTTTCAAGTGCTGGTGCCCTTAGCAGCAATACATAACTTGTTGAAATAAAAGAACAGCTGAAAAAATAGATATGTTTATAGTTTCAGCTCTTACAAAAGAAATGGGTCAAAATGTGCCTTTTTGCTCATGAAACATAGTAATTTTTTACCTTCATGATTAAGATAAATCATCTTGGCTATCTTACTGTGATAACTATGTATTAGGATTGACATTTAGGTACAAACTGGTGGGAATCTGCTCTGATGCATACAAATGAGGAGGCCCTTGTGCAGAGGCATGTCTTTGGCCTCTCTTCATGTGATTCTTATGCCTCATGCATGAAAAAGAGAATTGCAAAAGGCTTTTAAAGGCCCCAGTATGTTGTGGGAATTATTGCAAGGAGTAGTGAGAACTGGAAAGCAAAAGTGCCCTATCATATTTTGTTGGTAAAAAAGGAATTTATATGGCCTGCTGCAAAAGATAAGTTCAGTAGTGTTTCTGACATAATAGATAGTGTGTAGCAGTAAATAAGAAAAAGAAGAGTTAGCAGTGTATAATGTCTTTATTTTAGCCCTCCCTTTAGACTTCTTTCCTTTACACTTTATACGTATGTCATCATAATCTATAATGCAAACTCAAATAAGGTCTTCCCCCAGGAAAGCTGCCTGTTAACTGGTGCAGAATGTGGGGATTACTTTTGTTAAATATATTTAGGAGACAGTTTTTCCATTCTCTCTGTACTGCGATCTAGTGAACTGAGGAGTTAAATTCCCCTGTTAAATGGCAAAGGTGAAATGTTATAGGTAGTATGTGTATCTGGCCTGAAACAAAGGAATTACTGGGAACCAGGGAGAGAATTTCTTTGAAGATTTAATGGAAGACTCGTGACTGGCATTACCTTCTGGTGCCAGGAACAGGATGGTGAACCCCTGAATCAGTATTAAAAACAAAGAGGGGGCTGTCATCTACAAAGAGAAGCTGCCCAGGAGGCCCCAAACCTGAGAGCACTTACACTGGTAGCCATCGATTCATATGAAAACTTTGGGGTTTTCCTCACAAAATTGTTGGGTAAATCCTTTCAATTTGCAAAGCTGTCCTGTTCTGGTGCAAGGAACATACCACTAGACATAGCCAAGTCTGCTCACACGTAACCACAAAGCAGGCAGAAGGGTTTGAAAATGTCTGCTTCTGTCTTACAAGAGATTGGAGGCATCAACAGTGCGTGTTGGTTGCATGACTGGAACAAAGGGAAAGTTTTTGGAATCTGCTGGCCGAGTGATAGCAGAAAACCTGGATACCTGAAAAAGATAGGGAAGTAGTCTGATAAAGAACATTTAAACTTCATAGCACACGAGAGCTAGGATATGGCTTAAATACTGTCCTTCTGGTCACTTTGAATTGAGTGTGTTGCTGCATATTGTTGTTGAGAATGTACCTGATTTCCTGTTTATTTTCGTTTTTAATATCTCATATACAACACTATTTGGCAGCTCCTTCTTGGCAGTTCATTGATGTATCAACTCATTGTCCATGATAAAGTGAAAGGGAGATAAATTGCACTGTTGGTTCTATGCTTTTCACCCTACATGATTTCTGAATATTTGATATGACCATGACCCACTCCAGACCCCACTGAAATACAGACACTGAGCAAATGTGTAATGATGTACAGGTGCACTTGGGTGGCTTGTGACTCCAGGTGATAAACACCTCATGAGTTTGCAATTCCAGGAAGCCTTTAGCTAAGCAGTACGTAGGTAATTCTGTTAGTGTTTGTTCATGGAAGAAGACCTTCTCACAACACATCTTAAAAGCTAAGGAAAGCATTTTCAGACCGACATAATACTCACTTATGGTCACTGAATTGACCACAAAAGATGGCTGTTCAGGTAACAGCTTGGCTGGTTTGGTTGTAAAAATATTTTAAGAGAAAGTAGTTGGACAAACCTGGAAAAAATAGACTAGAGGACAAGGAAGTTTGTCTTCAGCTTTCTAGTAAGTTGTGTGTTCAATATTGAAAACAAATGTAAGACATAAAACTCTGGTCATTGCTATGGTTATTGTTTCAGAACAATCACAGTGTTATTAGTAAAATCTGTAATGGAGATGTGAAAGAACATCTACTGCCCAGGTATACTTAAGTAATATCTACTTAACAAGTAATATCTACTTGTTGCTGTGAAACAGTTTTGTTATACTTTTTCATAAAAAGCAGCAGTGCTTAGTAAAGTCAGTTAAATCACTTAGAGTAATTAAAGTGAGGATAAGCTAATACTGATCCTTCTAATTATTGAATAAATTACCATAAAAGAAACAAATAATGCCTTCCTGGATTTACAACCGAAGGTAACTTTTTTAGAATGGTAATCTCTTGAGTAGTCTTTTTTCTAATTATTCAGGTGTGATTTTTTTTTTTTTTTTTTTTTTTTTTTTTTTACAACTGACAATAGATATGTGGAAATTAAACCGCTTACTAAAGAAAGTATACTTTTTAGAAATAATTGGTTGCTCTTTGACTTGATAGATATATTTACTTTTAAATAATCTGTGAAGGCAAGTGCATTCACAGAAGTTTTTAAAAGTTTGCCTTTTTAGACTCACATCACAATTGTGGTCAGATTAGTAGTGTACCCACAATCCAGAATTCAGATATTTTCCAATAAAAATACCTAAAGTCATGTTGACAATGCAGCATGCAAGAATATTCTATGAAAATAGTTCACAGAAGAAATTATAGAGGTGATAATTCAATCCCCCCCCTCCTCAGCCAGTTTGTTATTTTGGCTACTGCCTTTTTGTCTGCTTTGCTAGGTGGGTTTTGTAGTGGCTGACCCAAGTATGAGAAGGGATGTACAGGGAGACAGAGCAATACGTTGGCTTTGGTAGTCCAGCCATGAAAGTCTCATGAATTTCAGATGTTTTCAGGCTTCAACCATGTGCTGAAAGAGGGAGGGGAAATAAAAATAGATGAATGCTGTCAAACTTGACATTAGGTTCAGAGGAGTCATTTTGGATTAATTTGAAATCTGTGTATTGATCAGCCCTCAGTTTGGATGACTGGCACTGTGTTGTAAATAGCAGTAAAAACTGCTGAGCATATTGTCTAACCTTTCCTTGTGATGGCAGCATCAATCACTCCATGATTAACATGCTCACAGGCACTTTTTTCATCCACAGCTGTAGCATCTCTTCCAGTAAAAGAATGGATTAACAGCTGAGCACTGGAGGAAAAGAGTCTTCTCTGAAAGAGACTCTAGGAAAGTCCATAGAAAAACATAATTTGTCATCTGTCACTTGAAATAATGAAGCACGGAATGATACCCTCCTAATCTTGCAGAATAAATAGTTTTTTGAATATAAATGGAAATACATAACTGAGAATGAGGATTGTTTTTCCATTGAACACCTGTAACCAAAATATATAGTAACTTTGATTCATGAATGCCTTTTTTTCTGGATGGGGAGAGATCAGTCTAATCACATTACACATTTCTCATTTTCACAGCCAAAATCTCATTCTTCTGGGATATCAGTCAAATGTGTGCATCCTCTCACCCATGTCTTGAGCATGAATAGTTAGTTATCGAAGAGGATTCAGGAACAGTATGTGGTAAAGAAATCCAACTGCAAATAATAAGATGAAATGAGAAAAAATTTTACCTGCATACTAAAATAAAACTTTGTGAAGTTTTCAGAACACCCTTTTGGAGAAATAGTCAGTTTGCATTGCTGCTGTACTTGAAACAAATGAGTAAACAAGAGTGTACACAATACATAGGGATCGATTTTTTTACTGTGCTCTGAGAATATTTTATGAGTATTTAATCTAACAGTTTTTTCTCTGTACTGTCTTGGGGGAGGTTATACAATAATTTCCATGCCCACTATAGTTTCCAAAGTATGTGTAATTCTCTCATCAAAGCAATTCTGAGAATCAGAATATGTTCTTTACCTACACTCCAGCACACAACGCTTAAAGTGGCACCAGGTCACTGTCCCCCAAAATTGCATCCATTAGTGTTTTGGAGTCAGTAGCCCAATGAGCTGGAAATTTCATTTTCTTTGACTTCTAAGACCCACGACTTCATTCTGCCATTAAAAAGAGTTGCCTCCACATTTGAAAGCTGTCCACAGTGTGTTCAGTTCTCACAGCACGTCACAGGTCCAAAGCTTGTGCTGAATTGCAAACTGTAACTCAGGCAGTAAAATTAATAGAAAATCCTTGATAAGGTAGTTCAAAGGTAATCTGGACTGGTGCTTGTCTGAACTGACATTTAATAGGTATTCTATAAGTCAAAGAACCTCCCTATTAACCTAGAGTGAATTGTTACTTTTTTCCCCATTTTGGTATCTTTTCAAAGCTTCTGATGAACAGAGAGCAAGAGCTTTCCATAAGGAGCATCTTCAGCAGAAACCAAATAGTAAGTAATACAGTAAGCATGCAAGGTAGATCTTGCAGACAGCTACTCGATTCCACATAGTCTAATAGATGCCTTCAGAAACTGCACTCACTTATAACTGGAAAATAGTATATGATGCCCAGTTAATGTACAGCCCCACGCCTTGTTTTCAGACTTGCACTGGTGGGATAGTAATACTTATTTTTCAGCACGGTTTCTGTGTCCTCCACTCTTTGTCAGATGTATACAATAAAAAAGAGATTACAAAATAAAAATATTTTCTAAATATCTGATCTGTGTTCCTATCCCCCTTCAGCCAGCCTGGTTTTAGACGCTTCATATTAGTCAGTTCATAAGAAACAAGTCGTTGTGTTGAAACTGAAACTAGGTGTCTGTTATAAACTGACTTCTGATCCCATGCCTAACTTCCTAACAGGGAAGGCTCATTCTTCTGAAGTTCATGTGCTGCATCTCAGCACTGAATAAGGATTTCTGGGAATCTTAGTGAAAGAGGCTCGGGTAAAATTGTGAAAGTTCACCTATTTCATAGTCAGAAAGCATCCGTTTGGAGTGTTTGTTCTACTTGTGAAAGAGCTGGACTAGACATCCCATGTCTGCTTTGTCTTTGGGGACTTTCTTTGGACTCTAAATGGTTTGTGGGAAACAATATGTCACTTGCAGATACGCAGTCATCACCTAAAATGTGGAGGGGAAATGATTAATTAGATTTTTCTGAAACTTGATGGTAGAAGTTTGTTCTACTTTGTGACTGACACTTTATGCACTTTATGCAAATTATTTATTGTATATTAATTAGTAGCTGTATGTATTATAATATTTATTATATTTTTGTCATTGTGTTCTGAGCAATGTGAAAAGGGTGGTAACTTAGCAAATTGATTGTGTACTAGAAGTTGGCAAGGTCACTGGTGGAATTCAGAGTTATTGGTAGGTGTCAGAAGTGTTCAGGGCCTTAGGGAAAATAAATTTTGTTTATAAAATATGCCCAAACTCCTGGTATGTGTGAGAAAGGACATAGTAGATACGAAGCCTATTCCCCGATAGGAGTAAGGGTTGTAGTTTACTGTGATCACATCTTACCTTCTCACATTTCCTGCCTGGCTCCTGGTTTCCAACAATGATCAGACATGGCGATTGGTAAAGAGGTGATGCCTGGCACATCAGCAACTACATTACAGAAGTAGCATACAGAAGTTCAGTTTGAGGGTGGGTATGAAACACCAGAGCTGTTTAATATAGCTTGATGCAGCATAATCCTTGTGTCCTGCTTGGAATATGCTCTAGATGGGTGGACAGCTACAAGGGTGGAAAACTGGATGATTTGTTGGGCCCACAGACTGGTAGTTAGTTGTTCACATATACCTGCAGACCATGTATGAGCTGAATTCCCCAGGACTTTATCTGGGGACATATACTGTTTAACACTTCTGTCAATGACTGGGAGAAGGATACATGATGTCCTCCCATCAGGTCAGTAGATGACACAAAATTGGGGGGTGAACAAAGAGATGTGCTGGAGGACAGGTGTGTCCTTGAGAGTGACCTGGACAGGCTGGAGGAATGGGTCAACCTCATGAAATGGAAAATTCATGAAATAAAATGAGGACAAATGCAAACTCTAGTGGTGGTGATGGACTAATCCTCTGCATCATGTCTAGTGGGCCATGGATTGGGTTTGGGTCAGCAGTGTGCCCTGACAGCAAAGACGGGCAGCAGCATCCCGGGCACTGTTATGAGGGACAAAGCCAGTAGATAGGAGGAAGAGATTATCCCCTCTACTCAGCACTTGTTAGACTGCATCTAGTTACACTGGCTCCAGTTTGGGGCCTTCCATTAGAGCAAAGACATGAACATATTTTTGATACTTCATCAGATGCTCCTGAGATGGTGAGGGCTAGAGCATTTGTCATGTGAGGAGAGGCTGACGGAATGGAGTTTGTTTGTCTTGGGGCACAAACGGCTTTGCAGAGGACTTGACAGCAGCTCCCAGTACCTACTGGGTCATTGAGGGGATGGAGCTGGGCTTTTCATGTTGGTTCGTGGGAGGTGGGAAAGGGACAATGGGTATAAAAAATGAAGCAAGAGAGTTTCAGACTGGATCTAAGGAGAACAAGACGCTGTCCCATGAGAACAGTGAAACCTGTGTGGTTTACCTGTCCTTTGAGGTTTTCAGGACAAAACTCTGAGGAGCCTGGTCCTGAATTCAGTGTTGACTCTGGACTAGAGACTTCTGAGAACCACTCCAGCCTGAAACGGTCAATAATTCTATGATAACGGGTCTTTAAATGAGCCAAAAAATGCTGAAGGTAGGATCCTTGCAGAAAAGAGAAGGAGGAAGGAAGTGCATTTTTCTGCAAGAAAGCAAGATTTTTTTCACCTGCCATATTTTATTTTTTTTTTGGTTGAAATTCAAATTCTGTAGGAGGTTTTGCACATTCAGGAGATGACTTCTTTCCAGTTTTGATAATTATATACCAATTCTTCCAGTCATTAGACACAAATTGCAGTACTTTGCAAACAGAAGATCTGATTTATTGTCTGACCTGACTAGTAATGAAGCATTTTGACAGTATCTGGGCTAACTCCCTGCTGTGTAAGCGTATGTATCATCTTTGAAGTGAATGACACTGCATGGAATTGTACTAGTGGTAAGTTTGACCCATTTTTAATAAAATAAAACAAATAGATTTTGTGCTAGTAAATTATTTAAATGTTCAGACAAGGACTTGCTGGTCAGCAATTATAAGAAAATCTTTCCTCTGACACAGGAAATGTCAGATTTTTCCAGGAAAGCCAAAAAATTCTGATCTTCAAAGCTAAAAATGTTGAACTGGAAGGGCATCTATTAAATAGGTACAACACTCAAATTGATGCTTGGTCCTATATCAACTCCAGTGCTGTTAAAACAGAAAAGTTAAGCATCTTGTCTGAGCATAGAATTTGGGATAGTTGAGGGAAAGTGTGATGCATTGCACTGTCTTGGAAGACCTGTCTTAGGCTGAATCCTTTGTGGAGATGGCTCCTGCTCTCTATTCAATATATGAAGAGAGCTAAGATGATTAGCTTGGACTATACACCTAAGTTTTAAATTGCTAAAATTAGCTGAGATAAATCCTACCCACAGCTACTACATTTATCTTCAGCTTCTCTTTTTCCTACCTATTTTGTTTTTAATTTCATGTCTCTCCACTCACCCATTTTCTGTGTCTTCCACAGTTTTTCTCTGAATCCATCATAGATGTTATTTCCTTTAATTTAACCATGATCTCTGATGCTGGAATGTCAAACAGGATTCTACAGTAATTCTGCTCTGCTCTATTTGCTGAAGCACTGATTTTTTTTAAAGCAGTTAATAGTGAAAAAATCAATAGGGCTATATGCCAGGCTGAAACAATAACATAAAGGCATCTTGCTAACTTATAAAGAAAGAGCCAATTGAAAGAGTTGCATGTCATTTAGTGAAAGGGAAACCTCTGGTTTCTAGTTGAGGGCAAATGATAGCATGATTCTCTCACATCCTGTATTACATACCTGTCCATCAAATGTAGCCACAACCCAACAAGCTGCCAGAAGACAGTCAAGGTCTGGAGAAAATAGTGTGAATATCCCATCAAATGGCAGGGGTTTCTTGTTCCCAGAAATGCCACTGTTTTCTTGGCTGACTTGGGCCCTAGGGAACATTATTGGGAACTCCAACAGGAGGTCCAGCAGCAACATCTCTTCCCTAGACCAACTTCCCCTTCTCATTTCTTTGTGGTTTGTACAGCAGTGTGTATCTGGCTAAGTGTGGTGTTAAGAAGCCCCCATGAAGTGTGAGGGTCTCTGCCTCCTCTCAGATTACAAAGCAGGGGTTTGGCATCATATGCAGACTCCCACTGTGCTCACTCCACTCCGTACTCACCACAGCCTTCAACAGGGATTGCTCAGCTCCTCATGGAAGAGCTTTTGAATTCTTACAAATGACATGTTGGGACTGAGGTGGAATTGAATCCAGGGCTGCCACTGTCTGAATGTGAAGGCAAACCTACAAACCCAGAAGTATTTTTCATCAGCAGGTCCACTGCTAGTGTCAAAACACATTATGAACCAATGGCCAAATATTTCACGGATGTAGTGCAATAGGATTCAAGCTCCAAGGCCAGAAATATTTAAGTATAAAGATAACTGATATTTGCAGAGATAACCTAAAATTTTTTCTCCTGGTGCATGTAATGTGATTTTTCCATCTGTTTGCTGCATAGCTGAGGAATGCAAAAGCAAGAGTATGGTAAGATTATAATCAGATTCATTTGTTTTTCAGTTACTGCTGGGTATATTTTATTTCTGAGGCTGGGACTAGATCCAGCATTTTTTAGCCTGAATGTGGATAATACAGGTTACAATTTTTTTCTCAAGATGTGGGACTGCTTATTTTTCCTATGTTTGACATTATATAATCGCAGATATTGTAATTATAAGCATTCATTTTTTGTGATGAAATGTGGCTAGCATAACAACATTGTTTAAATAGCTGTCTCTGTTTTAGTGAGAAAGAAACATTTGGCAATATTCCATTCTGTCATTTAATTGAGTCATGTGAAATATGCGAGCTGGCAGAAGAATAGTAATTCTTAAACCCTAGAATATATGAAATAGACATGTCTCTGTGATGGTCCTATTCTGGTATTAGTGCAAATGATTTTGATGCTGTCTTAGTGGTGCTATAGAAAAATAGGAGGAAATCCAGGGAGGAATAAATTAGTGCCATGAGGGAGGTGTTATAATGCAAGCAAGAACATCAGCTACCTACCAGTCATCTCAATGAGCATGACCGAGCCCCTGTCAGGGCAGACCAGTGATAGGAGCTAGGAGATGCTGGATTTCTCTTCTCACAAAGGTGCATAAACACAGATCTCTGGAACTGAAATGAAAACTTTTCCTAAGTGTCTTTCAAGGTGGTGATAGAGAAGAGACACAGTTGCTTTTATGAGCTGGAATTGGTTTTTTATCTGTGCAAGAGTATGAACCTCAGTGTAAACAAGCTGTCAGATTTCATTTAGTACCTACAGTCTAACCTACAGTTAGACCTTGAACACCTGAGAAGGTAAGTTATAGAGGCTTGCCTTCTTGTAGCATGTATTCTTCTGCTTTTGCTCTAGAAAACATTAAATTATTAACCTCACTGATGCAATTTCCTGTGATATACTGTAGGATACGCATTTTGAATTTTAGATAGATAATCCAAGTAATATTCTGTGCCAGATTGTCTGCAAATAGTCTAAGAAGCATCAAGTATAGAGACCTCTATGAAAATGGAGTATGAAACATCCAGAATAAACTGACAGTGGGGAGCTGGCATATGGGTGCTTTGATAGAATAGGATTCTGCTTCTGCTAAGTGCTTTCTACACAGATTTCATAAATTGATACTATGAAGTACTTTGTGTTCTCCTTTATCCACATATGCTTGCTACATGTTGTTTCTATCTTACTTTGGGATAAGGCCTCAGGCCCAGTGCTGGAGGGAATAACTTTTCCTAAAGGCTCAGTAACTTCCAGCTTAGGCAGATACATCACTGCTGCATTACACCAGGCAGAAATGAGAAGGGGTAGTTCATCTAGGGAGGAGATACTGTTTTTGGACCTCCTTATGGTGCTCCTTGGGAGCTCCCACTAATGTGCCCTTAGTGGGAGCCTGACTCGCTCAAGAAAACTGTGGTATTTCTGGCATTTGCTGGGATATTCCTACTATCCTTGTTGTTTCTGTGCTTGGTTGAGTACCTCTGTCAGACAGTCTTCCACAGTCACAGCAGCCATCCTGCCCTTTGCACCAACACACCTTCTCTCTTCTAGCAAAGCCTAGTAGCCAGTTCATCCCCACAGGAGGTCTTACCACTGGACTTTGTCTGCACTGCTTCTCTTGAATTGATGGGGTTGTTTTAGCAACAGCAAGAAGTTTAGGGCAGGGGCAAGATGTGATCTCTGTTCTGTACAGCGCAGCGCAGAATTCATATGGCCATACAAATGTTTTATGATAATAATTTCCCTTCCCTTCCTTTTACATATTATCCTGTTTTTCTTTCACCAGCTGAACTTCATTTTGTTATTTGTTGCCCATTAGCATTGCTTCTAGGAAGGACTGACAAAACCATTACTGAAATTGTTCACTTAAAGTTATAGATGGTGTTCAAAGCACCTGCTGTTTTGTTAAAATGTGCAGTTCACTAGATTTTCTAGCCTCATACTGATTTTGGTTTGTGCGCTAGGGACAGCAGCATGTGGCAGCATAAGTGCCACTACTTGTACCAAGTGTAATCATCAGTGTGGCATCAAAAATGAAAACCAACTGAGAAATTGGGTAGCTTTGCTCTGGATTTGACACTATGGAGGTTTCTTGGTCAGTGTCATAGCACATGTAGAAATTTGGTTGGGATGGCTCATTCAGTCCAGAATCACCCAAGTGTCTGTACTCTCTTCTTCCCGGTGCTGCCAACTTTCAGAGCATGGTGCACAGCTAGTTTGGCCAGGACAAATATCATAAAAAAATTTAAAAGTGCTGCCATTACACCTCACTCGTGAGATGTTATTAACCAGTTGGGATTCATGGGTCTGGAGAAAATTTCTGCCTGTTCTTACAGGAGAAGCTCTATGTCTGCCTGAGGGATTTCATTCTTCTCTTATGCTGTGAGGATGATGCTTCTGATGTCTAATCAGCAGCAGGCACTGTGAAGGAACAGAGCATGGTCAGAGCAGATTAAATCTTCATGGTTTCCAGTAGCTATAATAGCTTTTTTAGCTGCTAATATCTTGAGTGAAATGTGATTTTCTTTCTTTTTCTTTCCTTTTTTTTTTTTTTTTTTAAGTATGACACTCATAAATTGGCTGTATTTTGACTCTAGAAGGACAAAAATTACATACAAGGCATCAGCCACTCTCTGCCAAACCGTAAGTGGCAGAGTACAAAAACACTGAAGAAAATGTCACATGGTTGTTTAAGTCCACTTTCTGTAGTCTGATGCCTGAAATGCTTACCCTTTTACCATTAATATTTCCTAGAAAGATTCTGCCTGGAGGGGTCACCTACGGCAGAGAAATTTGGCTTCAGCAGTCAAAGGGACAGGGCCTGTACTCAGGGCAGGACCACAGCTGAGGTTTTGGTCATGCAGTGGAGCGTACAGCCTGTCACACTCAGACCTTGTTTGGGGGAGGGGGTCCAGTCTGTCAGGCCCCCTACTTCCAAGGAAGGTCCTGGGATTTTCCTTCTTGAGCTCTTGGATGCTGCTGGCTTTAAACTGCCTGGAACAGCAGCAGAGCTGTTTCTCACATGGCTTCACATCGTAAGAACTGAATAATCTTGAATTTGCTTTTCAGGTGGTTTTCCTTCCTGGGGCTCACTCAGCACAGAGAAGGAAAATTGACTAATCAGTTTTACTTTCATTTACTGCCGCCCTCTCAAGTGGTATTTAACCTCTCCAAGGTGTGAATTGTAAACATTGAGGGACTATGTTTATTTGTTTAGAGAAAGCTTTGACTCAAATCTAATTAGAATCGTATAAACATTTGTCTTGCTCTTATGGAGTGTAAATTTAGATAAAGTTTTTCAGGAGAGCGTCAGTGTTTGAAGTTATAAAGGTATGTTTATATAGGTAAATAAATGTGTTACCTATCTGTCGCCTATGACACTCAGTAGATGATAAAAATAAACTAGAAAAAAAAGTAAAATAAATTGATAGAAAATGGAGTAGGTCGGCTGGCAGGTATATGACTGGTGAGCAAAGAAAATTAGAAGGCACACTGAGAAGTGATGACATGCTGTTTGTTTTTTCTGGACAGTCATTATTTCTGCAGGGAACATCTGCGCTGCCAGAATACTTTGCAGCAGCTCACCAGCAAAGGTGTATAATCCCAAATTGCTTCATCTTCAATGCATATTATAGCTTATCCGCATTTCAATTGATTCTGGCTCCTTCTGTTTTCAAGTTTAAATATGTTTCTGAGGTCACTGGTTAGAGTCCCATGTTCTCTGTGGACAGAATGTGCCGTAAAGCCAATGGGATGCTTGTGCCTGAAGTGGCCAAGACATACAAATCTGCTTGATACGGCCTTGGACCCAAATGGGGCATTCAGTTTTAATCTGCAGCAGAAAGGGGATGCTGGAGGCTCAGTGTATCAAGAGGTAATAAACACAGTGCATAGATATGTGTATGAGAAAGGTAACCTTATTAAAGAAAGATCACTACTAGCACTTAGGAATGGCACCACTGAACACCACCAGCCTTTTCCCCTTTTGAACAGTAAGAGTTCAGTAATGGATAGGGCCAATTCTGGGCCATCTGTCTTCAATGACAGAGAATGGACCCAGAGAATGCTCAATTTCTATAAAAACTGATGTGCTTTACCACTGCATAAATGTTGCCTCAGTGGGTTACTTGTATGACAGTGTATGAAAGTACCAGGGACCATTTCCTTGGTCCAGGTTCTTGGGAGTTGATGGTCCCTCATCCATAGCAAGCAGCACTGGTGCTCCCAGTAGTGAACTAGTGAGGAAGTGTCACTGTTGGAGCATGCCAAAATGGAAGCAAAACAGAAGTTAATATGCACAGTCAAGGTTGAAGATACTAAAGGTGGGTTCTCTTTCCATTAACTAAAAATATGTGGAGTATTTTACATGTTCATCATAAGTGGTCATCCTTAACTGTGCCTTCTGTTTTCTATGGGAGAAATAAGCAATTCTGGGAACACATTCATATATATTTATGAGTGATTCTATCTAGGGTGAGATAAATCTGACTTTTACTAAAGCACTGCTTTAACCATTGTGGGTGGAGGGAGTTTAGCCAACAACCTTGTGCATATTTACTTGCATTGTAAGTGCCCAAGTTCAGATGAATCCAGCCGTGAAATATCTGTTGATTGTAATTGGTGACACCTAGCTTGGGAGTTCCTGAAAAGCTTCCCAGATCTCACTTCCACCCCTGCATACCTCAATATCTGTGGAAAATTCATCCCATTATCTTTAGATGTTTACTTGAGCAGGGGCTAAGGGCTTGGCATGCTGAGCGTGTTAAAGGTTTTTATTTCCTGTGTGAATTGTTCTTCATATGAAAACGCTTCCTCAAACCCATGCAATATCAGTGTACCTAGCAGTGAAAATACCAAATACACGCTTTGATACCTTCAAGGGGGTTGAAACAATCATTGTTAATCACCCAAAGATATGAAAATTACTTAGGCCAAAAAGAAAAGTCACCTTCCAATCAAAGATACAGTGCTTGACTTTCCTTTTAGTTACACTGGAGCAAATTGAGAGTTGCTCGTGTCAATTTCATTTTGTCTGGATTTTCACTGGCTTAATCAAGATAACAATCAGTCCCTTTGGGTTCTAATCAAATTCGATATTACCCCGGTGAGTTGTTATAATCCCTTAAATGGCACCATGAAGTAAGAAATCAGTTGTGTTATGAAAATTACTCAGTTGTGCTAGTGTAGTCTGGTCTCATTGCCTAATTTAACCTGCTAAATAAAGAAAATATTCAGAATTCTCTATTGCTCCACGTCTCCAGTAGACATCCATATTTGTAATTCTCAGTGTAAAAGAGAATGAGAAATATTTTTGGTCAAGAAAGTTTTGAATATGGAACTCAGAGTAACTGCCATAACAAACGCCTTGTAGTTAAATTAAATTATCACATTTTGTCTTTGATTGCAAATATCTAAATAACATTAGATAAGAAGTGAAATAACCAAGATAATTGATACAACTGATGTAAAAACTGTGCCTTGCTTTATGGTACTGCTGTCGCTTACCTTGTCTTTGCATTTTGCTCATTACTTTAAGTTGGGACTTCAGCTTTTGTGAGCATTATTGGCATAATGGGTCTTTTGGGATATACAAACATAGAAATAGGAAGCACATAATAAATAGTTGCTCTCGTGCTAGACAGAGGCAAGTTCCATTCTCCTCCATAAGGTGTTTCTTTAGAATTATATAAAAAATGTAAAAGTATGGTTGAAGTATTTACTATATATATATATATATGTATTTACACACACACATATATATTAAGAACTTCTATCAACTTTAATTACTTAAGAGAATTATTGCATACTTAGAGAGAGGTCTTGATATTCTGGGAAAAATGTTCAAAATTTTGGCTTTTGAAGACAAAGTTTCACTTTTGCTTTTGTTTGTATTCTTAAGTACAACTCAAAACAATTACTAAACTCTAGAATGAATCTTTTCAAGAGTTTAGTAAAGCTAGAGAAGAAAATTAAGAATTGAGAGGTATTTCTATCTTCTATCAGACTGTTCCCAAAGAGCAGAACCAAGCTCAGAATTTTTGAGTTCAGTACCTGGAAATAATCCAGCACATGAAATGAGATATTTGAAAAACTACTATTAATTAATTTATGAACTACAAAATAAAGTTCCATGATATACCTGAATAAGGATACCTGGAGCATAATTGCTTGAAAAGAGATGAAATAGGAGTTTTTTTCACCTGTAAATATATTCCCAGTCTTGTTTTCCTTTCCTATGAGTACATGGATGGCTTGGAAGAAATTCTGTTTTCTTGCCTGCTATACTTTGTGCACAAATGCTTGGGTTACAGTTCGCTCAGGTGTTTGCTTGGTCATCCTCTGACCAAGGTGAGCAGGTATATTTTTGTCTGTTTTCCAAAGCAATACCAGTATAAATCACCGAACATTTGCTTTGTGCTTGGAGTACTCTCCACTGTGCAGAAATGCCTTGTAGCACTGTCAGTGGAATTGCTTGCATAAGCCATGAAAGGTAACTGTGGTATTTAGAGACACCATGAAGTGAAAAAATTGCAAGAGCTTGGTTTCTAAAAAGCCACATTACCTTGCAAATGACCTGCCGTACTTTTCACTCTGCTGGTGTGTCATAACACACCACCACCCTGCAGCACTAAACTGCAGTAATGTGTGTTGATCAGCTGTGCTGTATAGGACACTTTCAGGATGTGTGGTGTGACTGAGAACAAGATGAGCCACAGACATAAGCAAAAGCCGAAATTCTTCTGTGATTCTGTGTGTAATAGTAAAAAAGACATGATTTGTTGCACTGGGAAGTTCTTTGTGTGCACATCTGGATGCATGTATTTTCCAAAGCAATCAGGATTATTGCCATCACTGACTGTTTGCCCTCCTGCATAAGTTCATGCTTCCTGGAATCTGCCAAAATGTATCGTCAAACCAGAGGCATTTCATGAACTTGGAGTAACATTTTAGGACTTCTTATATCCTCTAATGCCCAGTCTCTTCACAGAATTAGACCTGATGGTGGAGTATTAGAATGAATAGCGACTGATAACATTTGTTCCCAATATACTTCTTACACATTGATTAGTTTATTACCTACTTGTGTTATATTTTTGTTTCCTTCCCTTTTTGTTGCCTTTGAGGAAAAATATGGCACTAGCAGTACCTGAGGATCATGAATTTATTACAATTGCTTTATTATGGTAACAATTAAAAGAGCAGAACGGAGGGAAGGTGTTTCATATAAAGTCACAGTTGATTTTCCTCTGCTTGCCTGTAAAAATACCCCTTTATCCCTATCTTCTTGGAATATTACACTTTATTTTCTAGAGAAAAAATTCTATACTTGGGGCACATTTCATTAAATCTTTGCAAACCACTGATGCCTAGAATACGTTCTGCTTAGCATAATCACGTTAATTCCAGTTTTCACAGACATATGTTCCACCCTCCACATCTCTTAATCGCTAATCCCACCTCCATGAAGAGCTCTTTGGGAGAAGCATGCCATAAAAAATGAAATTAAATTGTTCTGGAACTAGTTTCTAAATGTCACGTGGGGGCTTTTACTCTTGGCAACACTGGCATCAATGTGCCTTTCGTTCAGATGAAAAGTCTAGACATGAAGCAAAAACCTGTGCTTGCTTGAAGCCCACAACATTGACAGCATGTGGACTAGTAATTTTCTCAATACCCTTTCATCCTTAATTGCCACCGGGGAATTAGAATGCGGTCGTTGTTCCAGGTGGAGTAGGTTCCACTGGTAGCTCATAAGTTCAGTCCCGGACAGGGGTTATCCCTAATGTTGAGCAGACAAGGTGCCTTGACTGAGATTGGAAACAGTCACATATTTTTAAAATACTGTTATCTGTTTGTATTTTTGCTTGTCAATCCTAAGTTTTCACTTTACTGTCATTATCTGGAGGGGAGCAAAAATATAGTATAAGTGAGGAAGAAAAAGGGAGCAACAAACAAATGAAACACTGGCATAACCAAGCTGGGACTGTTAAAAGTGGGAGATAAGCATTTATAATAACAAGGAGGCACTGTGCAAGGCTAGTCTGGAAAAGACCTTCAGATATGAGTGTTTCAGTGGCAGCTAGCTCCTCTGGTTTCTTAGACTATTAGCTCCAGATAAAGTATTAATAAAATATTAACCTGACAATAGCCACTTCTTCTGGATGCAATTGCTCATTATCTGAAAAAAAATAGTCCAAAGAACTTAATAAAAAAGAAACTATGATTATTAAAATTGTCTTCCTGAAATGAATTGCATATGGAAGAATCATCTAAGGATCATTTCATCTTGATTGTGTGCCATGCTGTGTATCAAATTACATCAGATTTATGCTGCAAGCAGCCATTCTTCAGGAGCACCTGGCTGGCAAAAGCTTATTCTAGCCAAGAGCCAACATAATTGTGTAAATCATCCCATTTCATGAGTATAATTCTTCAATCAATCAGCAGAAGGGGAGTAAAAGTTCTCAATGTGTTGGTCATAGTACACCTACCTAACCTGGGATAGTGACAACTTGTTTATCTGTGCAGAGTCAGATCCTGCCAACAGTGCATTCAACAACACATTACTCCATAAATAAATAAAATGGGACTGCCTGAAAAATGAGACTCTGCTTAGACTGGAAAAAAAGTTACAATTTGGCCTTGATAGAGTTGAACCTCAGTTACAAGAAATGGATATGAGGTACAAGAAAATATAGTATTCTGCTTTCTAGTCTCTGAAAACCTGTAGTAGCTTACAGTTCATGGCCAATGTTTCCAGGAAAATTAGATGCCTTGTTCTCATTCCCTGCTCATATAAACTGTGGCAAGAGATTTCACATGGAAGGGCAGCGAATTGTTAAAGGTCTCCTATTTCATATACAAGTCTAATTACTGTAATTTTCTTCATGCCGTTTTCCACTTTCTACTTCAATAATAATGACATAGATAAGTAATAGTAAGATAATACAATAGCAAAGAAGGATTATAACATGAAACAGGAATTAAAAAAAAGCCAAGTTTCTGTGTCAGCAACACAGCAATAAAAAGGCATTAAGTAAAAATCTTGGTATTAGAGGGAGAAGCAATTTCTCAGGTACTAAAGCTTTCATCTAAATTGTGTTGAAGAGAGGGATTTTTTCAGAGATTATGATGGAGCTTTTACAGGTGCTCAAACCAGTACTCACAGTTTTCAAAGAAGTGAGCCCAATTTGTCTGGTGTTGATATCTTCTCTTTCCAACTTCTGTATGCAGAGTTTCCAAAGATTGGTGACCTCACAAGAGAGCCTTGGGTGAACTGTCTAAGTAATAGAACTAATATTTGCTGGTTTTGCTCTAGACCTTCTATTGGCAGCCACCAGTGTACCTGAGTGTGAGCCATGTGGCTAACATCTGCCACTTGTCATTCATTCACTTGTCTTATTTGCCTGGTACATACATCTTTCTTTCTGAAATTGTGCCTTTTGCTCCATGATCTTTGTTGTTTCTCTTCCTGTAGCTAACCTGATTTTATGTCAAGAAGCCTTTGACCCTGTCTTTGCTGAACTTGATCAGAGCCCATAATTTAGAGAGCAGAACATTGTTAGCTCTTAATCATTTCAAGCAGTGTGGTGATGTAACCCCAGCCAGCAACCAAGTTGCTTGTTCACTCATTCCCCCACCAGCAGAACTGGGGAGAGAATCAGAAGGGCAAAAGTGAGAAAACTTGTGGGTTGAGGCAAAGGCAGTTTAATAGGGAAAGCAAAAAGCCATGCACACAGGCAAAGAAAACCAAGGAATTCATTCACTGCTCTCCATGGGCAGGCACGTGTTCAGCCGTCTCCAGGAGAGCAGGAGCCCAACATGTGAAACAGTGACTTGAGAAGACAAACACCATCACTCCAAACACCCCCACCTTCTTCCTTTTTTATATTCTAAGCATGATGTCGTATGGTACGGAATATCCCTTGAGTTAGTTTGGGTCACCTGTCCCAGCTGTGTCTCCTCCCAATGCACTCCCAGGACCTTTGCCAGTGTGGCAGTAAAAAGATGACCAGATGTCTGGAGCACCTCTCTTATGAACACAAGCTGAGAAAGTTGAGGTTGTTCAATCTGAAGAATAGAAGGGTTGGGGGAGACCTTACAGCTCTTTGTTGAGAAAATGATGGAGAAATCTGTGATGAGAACTTCTAAGAGATTTTACCCCAGGTACACTGGACTGAATTTGTTTGCACAGGGCCATCTCAGCACACGTATTTCCAAACCATGATTTCCCAACCCTTCTGAGCACTGGGCAGAGATGAGACAGTTTAGTACTGTGTATTAACAGCTTCTGAGTAGCAGTTCTCATTTGTTTCAAGTGGCGCTAAAAGCAGACTATACAGTCTCATGCCAGAATTGTGAATTCTTGTGTTTTGGAGTATCAGGTGCTATTTCAGGTTTTGAAACAGTTTTAAAATTATGTGTTTGTTGCATAGAAATAATTAGGATTTGATACAATACAGTGTTGCTATGCTTCGTTTCAAATATAAGGAACAAAAAATATGGGGAGATGAATGAGAATTTCATCATCATTTAACCTGTACAGGTCTGAGAAGTATATTTGTTGCATAACTGCTTTGTCCAATTTTATTCTGAACTGGAATGTAGCTGTGTCCTCCTTGCATGCATCACTTTCTGGTATAAAAGATTCTCAGACATGCTGTTAATGTACTTTTTTAATGCAAAGCTTTTCTAGAGAAACCTTAATAGGATCAGTGTGGCACCACCCAGGTGTAAGAAGTCCTCCAAAACACAGTTTCTAGTCTAAATGATATTTGTCTGGGAGGGACAGATGATGCATCTCCCTGGCTCTCTGCAGATGTTCTCAGGTGACAGCATGCAACATTAATCACCTTGATGCATCCACTGAGCTGTCATGAAGGTTTTATACATCTTAGAGCACTGTGAAATCCCTTTCCCAGGGCTTCCAGTCCTCCTCACATTCCTGGGACAGCAGACAGTCTGTGTGGTGGAGGCTGTGAGCTGAAGACAGTGAGATTCACCAAAGGAAGTTACTGGACAGCTTAGTCACTCACGATTGCAAACATCCCTACCTCCCTCACAGATGCCATCATCTTCATCTAAAGAGAAGACTCTAATCAGAAAGATTAGTAAAAAGGGATGACTGGCTGCTACCTTTTCTACCTCAAGGAACTTAGAAGCAGAGGGAGGCAAGACCAGTTGTAGGCTATGATCTCTAATTAGAGAGATGCACTGAATGCGCCTCAAAACTGGAGAATTTAGGACAATTAAGAGATGCTTCTTTTATTACCTTGTTCTTCTGTGTCTGGGATGCCAGTGTTGATCAAAGTCATTTTTGTATCACCTCTTGGCAGATTTTCCCACTGCACTGAGTTTGGTAATTTACAGGAGAGCACTTTCAGCAATAACTGTAACTGACATCTGAAAGTGGTTTATAATAATTTAAAAGCTTGGGCAATACAAAAGTTAGACAAGGTTTGCAGGAGAAGTAATATTGCATATTACAGCTGATGTAGCTGAAAAGGTATGAGCAATTTCCAAACACCGAGACCCTTCTCAGGATTGCTGCATAGACTATAGAGAAACAAACATCCAGAGCCTCCCTTTCAATTGTGGCATTTCTAAAATGCCTCCCAGTGCTGCAAGTGTCAGCACAAGTTTAGAATAAGTCTGATTTATAGCTGTAGTACATGTTGTGAGACTGGAAACTCAATAACATTTTATTACCTACTAAGGAAGTTGTTTATTTAAATGATTACTTCTTGTGGCATATACCAGAAGATAAACAGTGCATAAATGAATAAACTGTATGACTGAATGCTTTGCGACTAGTCTCTTCTGCTCATTTTATGCCATTCATTGTGGAGTTTATCCCACAATAAATACAGATACTACTATTACATGTTCCTGAAAAAAAATAAAAATCAATCTTCAGTTAAAGGAATCAGTATACCTTACAAGCACCACATGCCTTGTCAGATTTTTGTTCTGATAGTCAGTTGCAATTGAAATTGGTAAGTTCCTATTTTCAGAATGAAAAGCAATGATAATTCATGTGATAATTCTCTCAGCTAAAAAACCCAACAAAACCCAAACTAGAAAGCTTTATTTTAGCAATGCATAATTAGACATGATGGGAATATTCCTTATTCCATGGCATTACATTTCCTTTCCTGTTAGCATGATATTTCTGGATATAAGGGGTAAAAATCAGTTTCTCAGCTGACAGAATGTATTTATCTGTTGCTCATAATCTTGGACTAACCCTTTTTTCTCTCCACCCTGTTCCTGAACATTCTACATAAATTCCTATCTGCAGCTGTTGTGCTATAAAAGGTGGTCTCCTTTTCCCTCAGAGGTACGATAAGTCATTTTGAAAATTGGTTTCTCTTGGTCCTCTGCCTGAAGGAGAGTGAAGGCCTGAAAGTGTCCTGTGGTCCTGACCTCACCAAACTGGGAATAGGGTTTCTGCCTACCCAGTCATGATGAATGTTAAGGGCTTTTGTAACCAAGACTGTGTTTTGCCTGATGGCCTGCAAAAGCCTTCTTTGATCAGGGAAATTATGTGTGGCAGAGCTGAAGATTTTTCTTCCTCTCTCCATGGCACCCTTTTTTGCTGTCTTTTTCTGTCTGCTGGGGAGGAACTGAGATTATTTTGATGGTATTGTAAGAATTTGTTATCCTTTCTTCCATCTCCAAATGCCCTCCATTTTGGCTTGTGGTCCACCATTACCAACTTAGTGTTCCACTAATTGCTTGGTCAGACTTTTCAGGTATTTTTTGAGGTGAGGAAGATCAGCAAGATCCAACAGTGGCATAAACATCAGTTCTTGATCACTAGGCATGGCAGGGTGACCTCTGTGTGTAGTCTCCTTTTATTCTGGGCTCCAGCTACAGTAAGCATTAAATCTGTTACTAGTGAGGCTGGCTAATAAAACTCATCACATCCTTGCTGGCATTTGTCATGCTTAATTGCAGGCACATATTGAAGATCATGTTGAAGGTAGTTGCTTGTATTTCCGTTCAGTCAGTGCACAGGCACTGATATTCCTAGAGTGAGATTCACAAGCTTTATTTTAGACTTTTGCAGTGATTATTTCTGCCCAAAGCCTGTGACATAAGTGTAAATGCTAATCTTAAAAGACTAAATGTAAAAAATTTAGGTGTAGTGTCTACACTGCAGACATGGAGAGTTAGGTAAGCTTGATCTCTCTGCTGATGTGTTTTGCAATCATCTTCCCTCTTTAGGTAAAGTGGATAAATGGCAACTGTTCCAGCATCCACTGTCTCTAGTAATGAAACTAAACTGGGAGAAGAAACATTCGATGGGGACTGCTCTCTGTTCCAGACCCTCATACCCATTGTTGTACACCCAAACACCACGGCCGAGCTGGAGCAGCAGATCCTGGACCAGTTCAAGGTTGACTGAGAGTTTATCATTCTTACAGCCATGGTCCTCCTGCTCAGGGCACTGGGACTCCCTTAGCCCATCATCAGTGTTGAAGACAGAGGCAAAGAAAGCATTTAGCATCTCTGCCTTGTCTGTGTCCCTGGTTGTGAGGTGACCGTAATGATTGACAATTTAGCTTTGGTAAAGTATAATCTAATGATTTGTTGAGAGCAATGCTGAGTGTATGACAGGAGAATAATAACAGAGTCTGAATTGGAGCTTTTTAAAGAAATCAATTCGAATTTTACAATTAGTCTGTTAAAGTTTCCACATGTTATAGAAAATGTCGCAAGTCAGGCTAATGTGCTAAAAAGTTTTTGGTTTGGGCAGTATGTCTATTAAAAATACAGCAGAGCTGTCATGACTTGTTTAAACAGTCCTAAAATGTAATCACTGTTTTCTAATGCACTTCTTAATATTTTAGTGTTTCTCACATCTCTGTATCTTCAGAAAACAACTTCTTCCATTGAAGTGCTGACATCTTCCTTAAATAAGAAACTCCAAAAACAAAATTTCATTTTCACAAAATAAATTATTCAGTACGTCTTCTTTAATTATGTCCTATTTGACTGCTTTGTTGCCTGAGTTGTTCATTGCTCTTGCAGAGAAAATGAACCCCTGGATTTCCCTAATGGTTATTGTAGATGTCAGCCGTAGTGTTCAGGCTCTTTAAAGAAACACTTCCATGCCCTAATCTCCAGTGCTGCCCAAAGATGATTACTCTGGTACGCTTTAGTAGTGACTGTGAGGTGGGGGGCAGTGCTCATTGCTGGTTTCTGTTACCCACAGAAAAAATTTTTATACCATTGAAAAATGCAAGCTGCATGCTGATTAACGTGCCAAAGACTGCTAAGGTCATGGTAACATATAAAGTGGGAAACCTGCCACATATTTATAGGACAATCAAACAGGATGGAGGAGTGAACAAACCGTACATAACAGGTGTTAGCCATATCACTTAAGAGACTATTGGGAGGTGTCTTTTACGAGTAACCTGATACAAGCAGCTACACAGGAGAGCAAACACGTGGCTTTCCTTCTGCACCATGTGCCCTTCTGCTTACTTCCCTTATTTTCACAGATAAGTAACATGGTGGTATTTGGTCTTGAAGGCTTCTGCATTCCTCACCAGCAAACAGACTGGAGGCTGTTGCATGGAAAATCCCAACTGCTTTGTTCCCTGTTCCTGGCTGAGTGTTGCAGTTCAAGCTAACCCTGAGTGACCAAAGTACTGTGTTGGTCTGTGCGGGATTTTGAGAGAACATCCCAATGAATCAATACTTTCTATATTTCTACTCAGGGCTAGATAGCTTAAACCTCTCTGAAGGCTCACTCTCCCCGAGAAAGCCATCCTGCATTTGGACGTTACCAGGAAGGGGTGGATGTAGCAGTCAGTCAGTCAGTCACTGACTGGACTGCGTGGTTCAGGCCAAACTCTGACAAATCAAACCACTGAGGCTAGACTGGTGCACAGCTGAAAACATTTTTTTTCCTGTAACAGGCACTTGGTGACTGTCAACACAGCACCTGCAAAGTCAAAGTTCTCTTCTTGAGTCCAGACCTGAGATAACTCTGTACTGAAGATAAACACATCTAAAGAGCAATCTTGGGCTTTATAATCAGTCTTTGCAGGAGTGTGCAGCTGTGGCATGCTGTTGACCTCTAGAAACCCAAGCAGCCAAGACTTTCTCTTTCCACACAGTCTTCCCAAAAGAGCAGTGGATTTTTCTATAAATAAATTTGTACTAACAATAGTACCTTTTTTCCTTTCCCACTTTTTTTTTAGCAAGTCGATTCAGTCTTAATTCTTAAACGTGACAGGTGAAGTCTTTGGGCCAAGTTTTAACTTGCAGCTTGTATTTATAAGGGAGAAGTAGGCCATGGAAAACCATGCTTTGAAATGGAAATTCTGCCTCAGCTACAGCCACAGCAGTGCTGCTCAGAGCCCTATTTTGTTTTCATTTCCCCATCATCAGCCAAATCAGGCTCATTTCTCTTTGTTCAAAGGAGAAGTGTTAACTTTCCAGAATTCCCTGTGCTGCTGGTTACAAGTCTTACGGACATCAAGTGCCTTATCCAGTATTCCATGTCTCTGAGCAAGTCTTGAGTTGCTAAGAAAAGGCTATTCCTCTCTGACTTCCAGGGTCTTGGAGCTAGGTCTAGGATACAGAGTCCCCAAATAAAATAGAAGGTATGTTTTTCATATTCCAGCGCTTGCATGTAATTCTAGGCCAGTGTATGCATTTCTGCTGGGTAAGCCTACCCCAGCTATATGTTTCTGTATTACCAGGCTGCCATTAAATCATTAACTGATCATACAACATGTGTAGAGTAAACCAATATTGGATACTTGCAGAAACAGTCAATAAGTCACTGGAAAGTTCCTTAAATGTTTGCTCGATAAAAAGTGAAGTGAGATAAAGTGAAGGTTAGTTGACCATCAAGCTAGAGCTGCTGCACAATTGGATGGCCACTGTAATTGTGATCTACTATTAACATATTTCTTTTTTTTATGCTGTCTCTTTTGGAATTAATTTTGTTTCTAAATATATGAATTCTGATTTCATTCCATTTGGAGAAGTCCTGTGTTTTGGCAGATGGCAAAACTTTCTGAGAGGTGGCTTGCAAATTTTGGGGTATGAAGCACATTGGGCAGTGATGCTTAGAAAATGATCTGATGGGATTTGTGAAGTATGATGTACTGGTATGCAGTACCTGGGAGAATGAAACCATGAGCACAGTGTAGCGTGCCCAGACCTTGCACAGGGTAGCATAAAGCATAATCCTTGGCATTTTCTCCAATGCTGAAACAGCAGGATTTTAGCTGACAATCTTGCCTGGCCATCTGGTGAAAGAGTATGAAAGAACTTTACAGGGACTAATTATTTCCTAGATTAATACTGCTGACAAGTACTCCATGAGGCAATGTGTATGTTTGCAGGGTGTTATGCTACTAGAAATGCCATTAATTATTTTGCCTGTGATTCGCCGAACACTGCGATTCTGTGTGCTGGCGTTCTGCCCCAACATCACCATCTGTGTATACTGTAGTATTTACTTCAGATCCTTCTTGACATTTTTCCATTTTCAGACTGAAGAGCCTGGATTAAGTAAATTTAATATAAGGCAATAAAGCAATCTATTTTTTTAACACAATTTTCCCCTCAAAACTTGTCAAAATCTGCTTACTAACAATATGCTCCGTGGGATGTACTCTTAGTATAACTGCTCTCAGGCACTGCAGTTTAAATGGAGTTTAAGAGTATTATGCATTGATTAACTTAATTTTTTTTAAGGAGGAGTCACTGTGACTTATTAATTTTTATATATCTTGTAACTAAGGTATGATATTTATTATGTTATAATGAGAATATGAAAAATGCATAATTGGTTATCTATATTAAAAATATTTATGCTGCACATGGAGACACATCAATAATTTGATCAAAGATATCAGCATAATCAATGTAACCATCAGAAATGTTAAAATGGTAATAGAAATGTTCCTGTTTTCAAGAGATTAGAAATACTTTAAAAGACAAGAGACTAGAAATAGTTTAAACTGGTTTTGTTTCCACAGCTTCACTGAATTTTGATTATTATTTTCATCCCAACACAGACTTGTGATGCAATTCCACATCTAATCAAAGAACTATTTCTTTTAAATTGATTTATCTATAGAGCTCTTATAAAGACTAACTTCAGATTAAAATGCTGATAGGTTCTCTTTCACGTTGTATGTCACTTACTGTGTCTTCAAGGTCTTTTAACACTTAAGGTGTACAAAGTCAGTCTGATATGACAAACTACACTACATTTTCATGCTTTTAAAACAGATGTCCTGCTTTATTTACTGTAAAATGGAACAATAACCCAGTGGAGCAACACATATGGTCTAAATTCACTGACCTATATTCATTGATAAAAAGAAAATCTCTGGTGAAACCTCAGGGAGGAAAGAAGCATCATCTTACCCATTCACAGTGAAAAAGAAGGAATCAAAGAGTTTATAGAACACTGGGGAGTTTATATAGAAGAAAAATGTTTTTGGGGTGGATGGCTGTGTGGAAAAATAAAAATCTCTTTAGACTCTTAGAGTGGAAACAGAGGAAAATAGTGAAATTTGTGCATAGGCACTTGGGGTGTGATAAAATGGAAAGGGTAAGATTTATGGTGGGGTAGCAAGAATCACCTTGTTAATTAAGTTAATTAACTTGTTAAGTTAACCTTGAAGCAGGGATGCTGTCCTGAGGGAGAAGAGTGTTCTTGCTTGGGAGAAACCTCCAGGTTTTGCAAGCTGTACTCAGAAATATCACCCAACCCAAACACCATAGCTAGTACATAAACTTTTCAGGAAAAAGAAATAGTGCTGTTTATTGAAAAAGGAACAGATAAGATGAAACCACAGAACTCAGTATCTTAGATTCTTAAACTGCTTTAGGGTACAATCACTGCTTCTTATCACAAGGACTACTGAAGTCAATCTAGAAACCTCTTATGAATGCCCAAATAAAACCTGTATTCTTCCTCTTTTGTTTCCTTTGCTTTTGGCAAAGGTTTTCCTTATTTATATGAACCTCTTAGAGCTTTAGCACAGCATAGCTGAAGAGTTTGCTCTGAATGCAGTGTCTGCCTAACCCTACTCTGGCTGAAGTGATGCTTCATGCCCCAGCGAGGGGACCTATGCCGTAAAGCCAGGGTGCTGCTGACATGACTATTAGAAATGACCCAGAGAACTAGATCTATTCCTTGTGCAGCACCTCTCTGCTCTCAGTGCGCACCTTCTCAGAGAATCTGCGTTGCTCTCTGTGGTTTTAAGTCTGGAGTAGGTAACTCAGGAGCTGAGTCACTACTGCAACAGAAGTCAAACTCTTGAACAGCAAGAAGACGAGTGCTTTTACAGAACAGGCTATTTGATTGCCTAATTTACTTTCAGCTACCAGAAGCCTGGGTGGTGGTTTTCCTTGAGGGAGTCAAACCTGTTTTTCAAAGGTTTTTCCAGAGCCCTGCCCATAGGATCCAACATTTTAACTATAGAAAATACCATTGCAAGGCAGGGAGCCAAGATTTACCTGCGTTTAACCATATAGAAGAGTCAGGATGATTCATGCCACAAGCCTAACTTGAATTTCCATTGAGAAGAGCCCATTTCTCTCAGCAGGTTGCAGAGTATGTCTTCATGACTTGCTTCAACTCAATGTTTACCTCCTGGGCAGCAAAAGTTTGTTGCAAAGAAACTTTGCTCTGCAGAGATAAAATGATTTGTCCACCACTAAAACTGGCTGGAGTCCAGAGATCAGAGTTCAGACCTCCAAGGCTGACACTCTGGCCAGACGTTAATACACACTGTAGGTGTCTATGTCTGAACCATGCCTCAGGCAGCATTTAGCTCAGCAGAGAAAATGCACTCATCTCAATCTGAGGTAGGTACATAGAACGAGTTGAATGAATTATGCCCTGAAAATACTTCATTTTTTTCTATTGTTTGTAAAAGGAAGTTGAGGTGAGTAGTTCAGCTGTAGATGCTTGCAGAAAGGTGAGATGAGTCCAGCCGCTCATTGTAGCCCTTACTCTACAAACGCTGGTTTTTAATAACAGCAAACTTCAGCAAATTGCAGCTTCTGTTGGATCTGTGCACTGATATAGGTAATAGATCAGACTGGTTGGGAGACTGCGATTAAGACTTCAGTCTTAAACCCAACTAAGACAGTCTCCTGCTGTGTGTTGTGAGTGATGAATCACAAGTAAATCAGATCCTAAATCTTGATTCTAGTTCATTTTACCAATAAAAAAGCAAAGGATAGGTTGTTGCATGTTATTGCAGGTAAGACATGAGCTAGTAAGAAACAGCTTTAGTACCAATGGTTTTCAACTGTTCTTTTTATCAGCTCACTTCCTCTGGCTCAGTGCTCTGGAGACCCCTTTTCTCACACAAGCGTTCACCTATTGACGCTTCTCTGGATTATGCGACTGGAGCTCTTTTTCCCTTATGTTCCTTGCTCCAGATTCTCTAAGCTTTTTTCCTCTCAATACAGGACCAGCCTGTTGTCACAACAACTAGAGTTCGCTCAAGCAACATGCAAGGGTAGAAAAATTTAAATAAAGCTGAGTCCTATAGTGTGAAATGTCTTTCCACTGAGTAGCTGAATGACAGAGCATTAGACAGGATAAACCGGAGCATCACAGGTCATTTAAATCTGTTGCTCCCTCACAGCGGGATGGTGCCCTGTGTGCTTCAGCTATGTCTGTAAAAGGGGACTAGGCTGAATGTGAGGTCTGAGTGCTTTGTTTTAACTTTCCAGCTGCTATTTATATTACATTACCTCATAAAGCACCCAGATGAGAACAGGACCTTGCTATGTGGAGTACAAGGAGTGTGCAAACAGTTGTGTACGCTCTTTGACCAAATGCCACAGTCTTTCGGCGAGTCTTGAAGAGCCTTTGACTAAATAAAAGCATGCAGGCTAAACACATAGGACAAGTGAGGGGCAAAATAGGAGAGAAAAGTCTGTGGGAGGCTCAACATGAATCAAAAAGATGGTTTTTGTAATTTGATCTTATGCTTTGGGTAGTTTTCTCTTGGATGGCTTAGTGGCATATGCTAGTCAAGCAGGTGAAAGATACCTACAGCATGTAAGTCAACCTCTCCAACAACGAATTCAAAGGTGCTAAAGAAATAAATAATCTGGTTTTATAAATTACTTGACTCACCTTCAAGTTATCCCTTTTAACAAAGACTGAGGGGGAGCCAAGAATGGGCAAGGTCTGTGCCTAAAAATTAGGCAAATCTCTCCTTGTGTCCCCAAACCCCAACACTGGGCTGCAACATATATACCTTCTCACTAGACTATATTTCGCAGTGAAATATCAGTAACGTATTTTACTATATTCTTCCACCTTTGATTGGTTGTGTCATAGTTGATCTCTGAGGTTTCTCCAGATAAATGGGATTAGGCTTCTTTGCAAATTTGCGCTGCTTACATACGCTACTTAGATTTTTGTGTGTGTGTGTCCTAAGAGGTCTGAAAAGAAAATGGGGTGATTCTTTGCAGCAAATAATTGTTTCTTGAAATTGAGTAGGATCATAGCAAAGTGTTTAGTTAGCTGCAGATTAACTCTGTGTGGACAGGGAATCCAAATCTGAGCCTTATTTAACTGTTGGGTCGCTTGATATCTCACCAATGCTTTATACAGAGATACTTAAATTTGTGAGTCTCTGTTGAAAAGGCTTCCATAAGATTGCATTTGCCTTTCTTTTGGCTGCATCGCATCAGAAACTTGCAGTTGCTTTATGATCAGTCGATTCCAGCATTTCTATCTGATGAACATTTAGGTTTTAGCTGTTACTTGTGTTATGACTCCATAAGGGCAAGATAAAGTGTTATGAGCTTACTGATTGCCACAAAAAGCAAGTGCTAAAACAAGGACAGATGTGGACATGGCCTGCCACCAGCACCAGGTGTGACATCAGACTTTTCTTGCAAAACTTTCTGGGTTTAAGCAAGATAACATTGATACCATGGAAGTCATGGGAATAGATTATGTTCATTATTGTCCTTGTCTCCAAGATAACATCCTTGATTTATGTAACAGCACAGAATAAGGTGAAGTCACATTCAAACAGCTACTTTGCTTATCAGAAGGAAGCAGTTTTGTTTCTGTAGGGCACAGCCATGGCTAATCACTTTACTTGCATTTGTGTTTCTCCAAAAACATCCCACAGTGTATGATAAGGATAGTGGCTATATGCCACAATTTCTCACCCACTGATCCCCCTTCCAAGGATAGGGAACAGGCTGATGACAGGAGAGCTTTGGACCCTTTGCTTGGGAGGTGTCTGTGGAAGGTGTATGTGCTGTGGATGATTATCAGGTAATTACAACAGGAAGGCTGAAGTGAGCCTGAATGCTCACATGCTGTGTTCAGATAGCAAAGCTCATAGCTCCTGACATAATCTTCTGCTGATCAAACAGGGATTGGGCTAAGCCAGGACTTGGCTGACTGTAATATTCCTCTTGCCAAGGAGGTCAGGGCTAGGCCAGACTGGCTGGGAGCTGGTGGAACAAACCACTGAGGTTGGTTGATTGTGTGGCAGGGCAGAGAGATGCTCCCCAGCCTACCAGGGGATCAATCTGAGCTGAGCAGTTCTCTCCTTATTTTTTCAGGTAGGTGCAAGGGTTACAGCCCAGGTCTCATAGCAAAGGAAATGAATTAAAGCAAGAGAAATTTGTGAGCGAACAGAGAAAGGGAGGAATTTCTCAGTATCTCGTTCAGATGAGAAAGGGATATGGCTGCTCCTGAGTGGTTTATTTAGCAAAACACTGGGAAACAAGGTGTAATAGGGAGTTATTTAGCCTGACTTCATTCACTTGTTAAGTCTTGATTGCATGCCTAGTGGTTTTCTTAAATTTTTTTCAACTTTTCCAAAATCTGAAGGGTTTTCTGGGAGAGACAGTTCTGTCTGAGAAAGGCCAGAGTTGTTATTTGCAAGTGGGTGCAATTTCCGCCTCTTCTATGATTGTATTTCTCTGTCATCTTCCTGGTTATCAGCCTATTCCAGTTTCGTTTACTTTTATTTTTCCTTTCAGTGCAAATAATAGGTTTCTCAACACTTTTCCTCTCCTTTTTTTCTTTTTTTTTTTTTTTTTGTAAATTATCTCATTATCCCTTAAGACCGATTAACTGTTTCCTGCCTTCCTGCTTTCCCTCAGCTTTCCTTCTGCGGTCTCTGCAAAAACTCTTTAGCACTCTGATGTCGTCCTTATGTCCATTGTGAGATAAGGTTAATTAACACAGGCTTGCACTTTCTTTGCAGGTCATGATGTAGCTCCTTTTGTCCTGAAATGTCAAATAAAAAGAGCTGATCAAAAAACATTGACTGCATTATGTGAAAAATGCGAAAAAAAAAAATAAATTAGAAATTCTTTTATCTGCTCTTGAAAATGCTTTTTCAGATATACTTAGTTATCATTGTCATAGCTCCCTTCTCTTCTCTACGTAGGAAAAACAAGATAGAAACTTCCCCACAAAAAATTTACAGAATTTTAATGGGGTGACAGGGTTATTTTGTCTGAAAAAAGTAACCTGCTTTAGTAACCCCACAGGGGTGGAAACCTGTTCTCTTAAAGGCAGCAGATGTTTTGCTGTGAACATTCAGACACTGATCTGTTCTGTGTGGCGATCACTGACAGGACCTGAGGGAATGGCCTGAAGTTGTGTCCGGAGAGGTTTAGGTTGTGTATTAGAAAAAGGCTCTTCCCCCCAGAGGGTGATTGGGCACAGCAACAGGCTCCCCAGGAAAGGGGTCACAGCACCAAGCCTGACAGTTTAAGAAGCATTTGGACAATACTCTCAGAAACATGGTTGTCCTGTGCAGGGTCAGGAGTTGGACCTCAACAACCCTTGTGGGTCCCTTCCCACTCAGGATATTCTATGATTCTATGATTTCTTGCCAGGAACTTATGGAAGGTTCAGGTGCCTCTGGAGGATGAAAGCCTGCGCTGTGTAGTGCTCCAGGCAGTTGGGTGGAAAAAGGTACTTTGGTGCAGGAAGTAGTGGGGTGCTCCAGGCACTGCATCCCCTCCCCAAAGGGTTTGGCTTTGGCTTTGGCACCATGTGGGAAATGGGGCAGAAGATACTCAGCTGCACACTGGGGGATACAGTTTGTTTTGTTTTTTTTTAACCTGAAGCCACAAATACCATGTGAATGTATTTACTCGGTTATTTCGTACATAAACTGTTTTCTAGAGCGCAGAGGCCGAAAGAGCAAAAGCATTTCAGATTGCAGGAGTAGTCGGCCATTATTATTCCGTGGTTGATTCCTGTATTTCAGAGTTATTTTACTGGGATTCAGAGCCCAGGAGTACAATGAGATTCTCCACAGCATTCCATAAAATTACAATTTTATTAGCTGTATTTTCTTCTATTTCCCAGTAGGTAAACTAAACAGGAGGCCTTCCTGAATATTCATTCATCTCCACCGGGTTAAACTGTTGGAGTGGCAGCTGGTGTAATTTTGGCCTATGGGGATTAATATTCTCTAATTTCCTTAGTGTATCTCCAAAATTTGGACATCCAAGGACACAGTTGCAAGTATCCAGCCTCTTTTGGGGGATAATAATGTTTGGAAGGATAAAGATGCCCTGATGGGCCATTTCAGGCCAGTTGTACCCACTACTGAAGAATGTTACTAGCCGTGTGTGCTTTTAGTCTAGGTGTGGGCTAGAAGTACTACCATAATACTTTCTTTTTCTTTTTTTTTTTTTTTCTTTTCCCCCCTTAGAGGCTTAATATTCTTTTTGATTAAGAGAGCTGTGCTATGAGAACACAAATAGTTGTATTTGATGAAATTTTTTGGGTGTTAAAGAGGCATTTTTGTTGTTTGGAAAAAATCTTGCTAATGTAACATATACAACAATAAAGCTAAAACAAATGGGTGGGAAATATTTGCACAAATAGCAGTGATTGCAAGTGAAAGGTGTAATTGTTCTGTCTTAATCTGACATGATGAATTGGAAATACCATGCATTATAAAAAAAATGAGAGTGGACGTTCTGTGTAAACAAAGTAACACAATTCACATAATTTTCACTGATAATTTCTTTTTATATGCAAAACGTGATCCAAAGATACCATTTTTGGTGATAAGAGCTATTGTACAGAGGAACTCACGTGTGCTTCCCATAGGAGTGCAGTATAGTCTTTTCGCTAAAGCTGGGCAATTTGTGTCTAACAAGTAACCTGATCAATAAACATGGGCATTTTATCCCCAGAGTTTCTCTTAAGAAATTTCATTTTGTATTAATTCATCTGTCACCTGAAATTATTTCAATGCTTGTTTTGGGTGTATTTTTGTCTGCAGATCGTAAGTGGACTACTCATTAAATTCTCTTCAGTACACAGGGTTTGAACAAGGCAGATTTGAACTTCATGTGAGTCCTGTCTTACTTACCCAGGACTTCTAGCTGCTGGTTTTAAGTCAAGGTTGCTCACATGTGGCTTCTTCCACCATTCTCATTGCAATATTTAGAGTCAGAGTGAGATAAAATTAAATAAGTTCGGAGCGCTCTCTGAGCACTGAGATGTCAAGCCATTCCCAAGTACCAATATACAAGTAGAGGAGTGTAATAGCTTAAAAATCCCTTGATGTGATTATCATATGGGACTTTTGTTAGAAGACTTTATTGATCTGGTGATATTTTTATTCTAACATGCAATTAATTAATGTTTTCTGGATTTATTTGTCTTTGATGGGGATGGGAAGGGAGGAATGAAGGCTTTATTTAGCTTGTGACCTTTTTTCATTCTCTAAACAATCAAGGATGAAACACTGGGACACAACTAACAGAGGCAAGAGGTACAATATTTCTAATTACTGGAATGACAAGCCTTGGTTAAGATGCTCAGCTTTCAAATGATGGCCAGATTTCAGACTAGGAAGAAACTAGCAAAGACAAGAGAAATCATCATTTTTTCACTGTGTCAGAGGGCATCATTGCTGGCCTGGAGCATTGTCGGTGCAGGCAAGCATATCAGTTCCTTGCTGTACATGGACCTCAGGCATTCTTATACCTTAATCTTGCATGACTTTGCCTGGTTTCTCAGTGACAGAAATGCTTTAATTTATCCACTTTCTTGGTGTCAACATGTAGTTTCTTTGTATGAATGAGATTCAACTGCAGGATCAAATACTATGGACTCTGTGATCTAATATTCCCTGCATCCTAAAAATCAATTCACAGAATCAAAATCAAGAATGCCCTAACACACATAACCTGTCAATTCTGAAATCTCCGTCTTGTGGTTTGTCATTGTTTTTGCAAGCCTTTTGTTTTAACAGAAGAAGTTCTTACTAAACCATATCAACTTAAAGAACATCCTAAAAATGTATGTATGTGCATTAAAACCATAGTGCAGAACACTTTGATTGCATTTCATTTGTTACCAGTGCAGTTGTATGTCTCTGCTTTTATGTCTATGATAGGGGTATGGGCTTCATATCGCGTAGCAGAAATTGGATCAAAGACACCATCTGATTCCTTTTACACTCATACAAATAGATTTTTTTGCCTACCCCTGCAAAACGTGAAACTGACTGGTATATCTCAGTTAATAAAGAGGGTAGATGTTGTAGAGACTTTGTTACCTCTGGTTGAAGCTTTGCACTTTCCCTGAGGATAAGATAAAAGAATTTTCTGCTTGCTTGTGTTTTGAACAGAACATTAGATGTCAAGACTAAGGGAGAGGAAGGAGAGAAGATGAAAGTTGAAACATGATTAGGTATACATGTATTACAGAGGAAGTAATTAAGGCCTTGGATAGGTTTTGCAGATTTCAGATCTGCAGAGGTGTCCCCACAGCTTGTAACATCCTGCTTTTGCATTATGGCAATACCCATTGCTTTTGTACAGTGAGGGCCCATCTCTGTTTTTCAAAAAACCCTTCTATATATGGTTGTTATTAATTCATTGAAAAAAATGTAAGTCTAGGCTGATATTTACCATGTAGTGTGTCATTCCTGAAAAAATATTTTACCTACTTAAACTTAACATTATGTACAAACAATAAAAGAAAACCTTTCACATGGCTATTCCCTACTTTTGAAATTACTTGATCTATAGCCATTCACATGCCAAAGTTTCTACATGAGCAGTTCCTTTTTAAAATGCAGCCCATAGTTAGTGTAAAATGCAGATTTTGAGTGTGATGAAGGTGAAGGGGGAAAATGACAGCACAGCTACTAATTGTGTGCACTCACTTTTGGCTTTCCAAGATTTTTCAGTGAGAAGATGTCAGCTGCACGTATGTTGCTTGCATTGAGTGAATTATATGGAAATATCTCCACAGCAGTTGTTCTATTATATCTTATCAACTATATATGTATTTGTGTAATAGACCACAAATCACACCTTCTAATAAATTGTTGAATTTGCAATTGGATTTAATGACTCTGCAGATCAGATAACACTCCAGAGAGATTTCTAAATGATGCTGGCATGTAGCTTTTGGCAACAGCCTTCCTTCCTTGAAAGAATTTAAAAAAAAAAATACACTGAACACAGAAAGCTATTTATAAATAGGTCTTCTTTATGTTTTTTTCAAGACCAGCAATGGTAATGGTACATTAGCCGTTTAAGTCTTTGTGAGACAGTTAATATAATGTCACAATGGTATTTAGACAGTTTGCCAACTAAAAGAAGACAAATTCAGAGTTATTAAAAATGTGCTCTTGCAGTTTTTGCATTGTATTTCTTGCCATCACTGTCAGTTAACCAGTGGAAACTTTCCTGAAAGTTAACTCATTTTCAGAAGGGTAAAATACCCAAGAGGCACCCTCCTTCTTTAGTGTCACCTCTGGCAAGGAGATATTTTCATTCTTCCATTGTACTTTTGATTATTTATATTTCCTTATTGCTTCACGTAAATTACTGTAAATAAAGAGAGACTAAATGAACAAGCCACTAACTTTTCCATATATAATACATTCTGTAGCACGAGGGCAATAGTTTCATAATGTTTATTTTTCAGTGCTCTCTTTTAATCAGTTTTTAATGATTATAGAATAGGCATGGTCCTATGCCATTCAAGGTAGTAAAAATGCCCTAGTAGCACTCTCGGTGCAGAACTGAGTTACAGCAGGAGAAATATTTGTTTCACTTCAGTTTTCCTTTTCTCGTTTTCATTCTGTTGCAACTAATAGTGTTACTTCAGGAGTATCGTGTGTGTTAGACTGACCAGTTTAACTGCTATTTCTTTTTCAGATTCAATCCTCTAAGCAGTTACATAAAAGTTATTACAGTGGTTGTCTGACATAATATGTTTTTAGTCTGGTAGAGGCAAACCAGGTGTGACTTAACAGTCTTCATCACTTCTTTTGTGTAGGCTTTCCAAGAAGATCCCTAGCACTCTGTCTAGGGATCATGTCTACTATCTTACTTTCTTAGCTTTGGCTAGAGCCATAACTGATCTCAGAGATCCCATCCCCGGAAACACTCCCCACCCCAAAAGAAGCTGGTAAATGGTTGGATTTACATCCCTGAATCATCACTGACTCTTCCATTTGTTAACTATATAAATGTATTCTGTAATATTGAACAAAGATACCTTACTTTACTTCAAGAGTGACAACATTAAGGTCTGTTTATAGATCATGGTGAGAATGTGTCAGTACCCTAAAACATCTGGTATCAAGACATCCTGACTTCAAAAATGGGAGCTTCTGACACTAAATCATTCTTATTATTGCATCTCTATATGCTCCCAATGAATGTAGAAAAGCATTACAAAGCTTACTGATTCATTGCCCCGTCACTTCTTCTATGTCCAAAATCCTACAACTGTTTCTTGTACAAACTACCAAAGCTCTTCTCTAGCCAGACATTTCCAGACATTAATTATTTTTATTTGGAAGCTCTCATACAGACAGCATAGAAGTGTGACCAGTTGTCTTTCCTCATGCTGTACAGAAGTGAGAGTTATTGTACTCATAGTGCAAACACTTTGCTGTGTGCATAATTTTACTGCTCTGAGTCATTCCCTTCACGTCTGTAAGATGACTTCAGATAATAAAGTTCATCCTGTATGGAAGCATTTGCTGGGCAGGAGTTTATAGTTCCCATAGTCATTACTTATCCATGTTTCATATATTAGTTTATTTCATTGCTTTTTCCCAAAGTTTTATAGATAAGTTACAAAATAAGATTGGGAGGGAGGTCACATTGTTCATTCCCCTTCTCCAAGACAAGAAAATCTAGAGTTGCATAAGTTCTAAGATTTGTCTAAAATGCTCGTAAAAGCATCCAATGAAAGTTCCATGCCTCTTTATGAAATGTAAGTACAATGTTTGATGAACTACCTTACCAGTATGCAGTGGTTAATTGTAGGATGCTGCTAACCTATTGAATATTTATCTTGCATTTTTCTTGATGTCCTCCAATTTCTTACTGTAACATTGACATGCTCATAGCTGTACGTGAGGCACAGATCTCTCCAGTTTCAAGCAAAATCAATCTTTAGTTTTCCTGTTAGTGTAACATTTTTCCTTCCCAGAGTTGTACTGAGATCTGCCTAATACTCAAAACAATTTTTATGTAGACTTGAAATACTCAAAATGTATTTAAAAATACATTAATGAGTCCACATACATTCCTTCTGTAGTTCTTTAAGAACACATAGGTAAATTGGTGTCTGCCGCTTTCCAGTGCTGTCTTCTTTTATGACTGTTTGCAAACATCTACAGTATCTTTCCAATTAAGGACACAATGAGTGAATAGTACTTGTAACTTGGCTACTGGTGCACTGTGGATTATGAGGTTAAAGAAAACCAATGAATTGTAGACATTTCATTTATAGATTTTTTTTTTCTTCTAGTTGCTTAAGTAATTAAAAAAAAAATTAAAGGACAGGTGGGATAGCTGCCCTGCTGCAGGTTACACCAAAGCTTGGCTGTGTCCAACTATGCATTCTTGCAGTATGACTCATTGTTCTGCTGTCGAATGTATCATTATATATTTATTCAGGTTAAAAAACACATTTTGCAAGTGAGAGAGTTGGTTATAAGTACAATTTTTCTCCTTCTTACAGATTGAAATGGTCTGCCTTATTTCTTCAGTCCTTTTTGATTTTCTGTTTATTTTCCTGACAGAAAAGACTTTTCTTTTAGTAACATATGTCATTTCCCTTATAACTGGGAATTTATGATTCTACTAGAATATACTCCTTGTGAACTACTATTTGTGGATCTACTAGAATTGAATTTATGCTGTTGAATCAGGTAGAATAAAAGAAATTTTGACACAATTTTGTATGCTGGTTTTGGCTTGCATAGAGTTAATTCTCTTTACAGTGGCTGATATGGGACTATGTTTGGGATTTGCACTGGAAACTGTGGATTATTCAGGGATATTTTCTCTATTGTTGAGCAGCACTTTCACAGAGTCAAGGCCTTTTCTCTTTCTCACACCATCCTGACAGGGAGGAGCCTAAAACTTTTGCTTGCTCCTCAAGGGTGGACTTGAGCAACTGAGTCTATTCCTGTCTATATGTCATGGGGAGAATGATTAATTTAATATATTGAAGGAAAGAGGGACTGTAATTTTCTCTCAGAATAATACACAGACAATGATGTCATAGATGCAAAACAGAGGGAATTTGTTGTCCTGTTTCTCTGAGACTTTTGAGTGAAGAAAGTGTAGTGCTCACATACCGGGTTAGCAGAGCTGGTATTTAGAGTAAGGAGCTGATTTTACCATCAATTTTTTTTCCCCACAGGTGTTAGCAGAATCCTGATACAACTAGCCATTGCTACGTGGTTTTACAATGAATAGTTTAGTGTTAGATATAAAGATGCATGTTTTGAATTACTTTCTCAGTTTTGGCAAATGCACTCACTAACAAAGAGGCACTGATTTGCCTGCACTAAATACACTTTTATAGGGGTCACGTTCCCTTTGTGTCCTTTCTTTATGTCATCTAACCATGGTCATCCTATGAAATGTCTTTGCCAAGAGAGATAGAGGCAGCCTGAAACTCAATAGGTTTAAAAATAAACATGAAGGAGGATTGTATTCTTTTGTTTGCAAAGGACATATGCCTGCCAGTTTCACTGGAGATACTGTAACTCACTGGTAAATGTTAGGTACCACGTCTCTGCCACATTCTTGGTGGCTCCAGCATTGTTACTGCTCCTCACCCCAGAGCAGGGCTCTTAACTGCAACTTAGCTTTACATTCTAGGTGATCCTTCCTCCATTCCTGGAGCGATAAGCAAATGAAGACTGTTACATTTTCTGAGTACTGTTTTTGGGCAAAATTCACTGTGTTGGAGATAGAAGTAATCATTTCAGGGTGTCTTGTTCACTGGTATTTCGAGCAGTGTGTCCTTGATTTCTCTCCCTTTGAAGTTGCTGCTATTAGAATCATGAAATAAATTGATGAGAAAGTCCTTCTGTTTGGCTTTACCTAGTCCAAGCCCTCCTCACAACTGGACCAGTTTTCCCGTTAGGTCCGGTTGTTTAGGACCCTTTTGAGTCCTCCAAGGATGAAGATTGTATAACCTCTCTGTGGGATCTATACCAGTGCTTCATCTCTGTCATTATTACTTTTTTCCCTCTTATATTAGTTAAAACATTCTTTATTGCAGCTTGATTTTCTTTTTGCATCTTTTCCTTTGGCTGTGCACCTATGAGGTGAGTCTGGCTCTATCTTCTTTATTATTCCTCTCTTTAGGGAGTTGAGAACAGCTATTATGTCTGCATCATGCTCCAATCTTTGAGGCTGAAACAACGCCCAACCCTCAGCCTACTTCATAGACCTTATGCTCTAACCCTCTCAATGGCCCTTCTCTCAATCCTCTCAAGTATCAGCAGCCTGAGGCCCCACACATAGACATGGTACTCCAGATGCCTCATGCATGCCAAACAGAAGGAAGGAGCACTTTCTTGACCTGCTGGCTACTCCGGCTAATGCAGCCCAGTACATAGTTAGCCTTCGCTGCTGCAAGGACACACTGCTGACTCACATTCAGCTTGTCCTCCACCACCATTTGTCCCCCAACCAGCTCCCCCAGCAAAGCTGGAAATTCTTGAGCAGTTCCTTGGGAGTCTACATCCTTCTCCCTTCAGTGTGCAGATGCAGTCAAACTGGAAGAAGAAGGAAGGGAATTTGCAGGTGTTTCCTTTACAGGACCCCAATTTTTTTTAACCTGATCTCAGTGTTTTGCCTTGAAAGCCCAACTGGTCTTCATTATGTGATGCAAAGCCTGAACTTCTTTCCAGCTTCAGAAGGAAAGAGGGAAAACAATTGTACTGTTGGGGTAAGTAGAAAGTGAGATGACTATAAACTGAGACATACAACTCAAAAGAAACATCCCTTTCTTATCAGGCTGAGGAGGTGGGGGCTTGCTGGTTTTCAATTGATCCGTGTCTGATAGGTACAGAAGATGCCTAATGCACAACTGTGGGTGCTAATCAACAACATTAAAAAAAAAAAAAAAGCCAAAAGCAATTAAATCTTCTCCTTTTATTTTCTGTAAATGTGACGTTAAAAATACAGTAGGGAAAACAATCCCTGAAGTTCACAATGAGTCCTTCTTATTTTATCTATACATGTAAGGAATAGATGGTGATAGAGTACATGGTAAATAGAAAAGTGGTAGAGTACTGAAGCAGAATCAAATTTTGCTTGAATTGTGAAAATGGGGTTGCAATCTTTTGACAGACAAGTTGTTGCAAATGTTTTTTGAGTAACATATGCAAATTTTATTTTAAGCGGAACAAATGTGATTGTTTTCAGAGCAGTTTGCTGTTGTGTACACTTTATAGTATTGTAGTACACTTTAAAGACCAGCAGCGGCAGGCAGGTAATGCATTAGTTGTGCTTGACCTTTCTGTATAATAAGATTTTGCATTCTGCCTTCTGTGTTCTTAAAAAAGCACTTTCTTGCTAGTTTGCCCTTGCTGAGCCCTCGGCCACCAGGGAGATGTGGTGCAAGCAGGCAGCGTGGCATCTGAACTTCCAGCTTCTCGGTCAGAGTGGTTTGAGTGGAATAATTAAATATGTTCCTTCTGCCTTCCTAACAGCTGGAACTACACCTGGAAACCTACTTCTGTAAAGTTACAGAATCTGGTAGGTCAGTACAACTGTGAATAAAACCACACCGGGCTTTATGTCCTTCAGTTGGTTCTAGTAACTGATGTAACCAGGCTCCTCTAGTTCAGAGCCCAGGGTGGATTTTAACACAGTTTTCATCCTGCTATAACTTTTCCCGCCCCCCTCTTAGGTCTGTAATCACAAGTCATAATTTGATCTACATTTTGGAAACAGGGTAAATTTTTTACGGAGATTAAAGCAAATGAGCAGAAAATATGATAATGCTTTACATTTGCTTCTGTTTTTACTGATGGATTGCCTATGTATATCTGCAGTAATGTTTCAGAAATTTTGACAACATATTAGACCTGGTGGTGGTGGTGGTGGTTCAAACTGAAATATTCAAACCTAGCAATCTAAAATTAGGGTTCCAAATTTGTACTTGGGTACTCAGTTAAGAACTGACACATTTACCTGCCACTGAATTCAGCAGAATTCAGGAAACAATGTGGAAAGACAGTTTATCCTTGGCTACGCTTGAAGTTAAACTGAGTTCAACACCAGCTGTAACTGCTTTATCAGCAATGGGTAAATTTGCTGGAGTAGACAAAGCTTCTGAGTTTCTGGGGTTTTGTTCAATAGGAAGCAAATTTATGAACTTTTTTTTCATGTTTGAGTGTTATAACTAAGACTATTTTTTTCTGTCTCCCAGATGTTTTTTGGAAGCCAGGAAAGATTTAGCAGTCTTAGCAAAAAAACCCCAACGATCATTTTGGAAACATTTCACAATCCCCTTTCTGTGTCAAGATTTTGTGCTGTACAGAAATAAACTAAGCAGTGTTTTGGGGCCCCACATATCCACTGTCCAGCTGTTTCAGATTTTATGATGAACTACAGTTCATGTTTTTGGATAGAGAAGGACATAGTAAGTTGCTGAGTGAGTTCTGCAAGGTGAAAGTGCTCAGAAAGGATAGGCAAGATCCCTTTGCTGCTCCCTACCTTCTGAAAGAGGAGAATAACAGGAGCTAGTGGTGCATCTCACTCCTTCACGGTGATCTCCTGTTTACATTAGTGGACAGTGTCTAGGAGTGCTCGGTGGTGCATGTGTGGTGCCCCTACAAGCATCTGGGGCAAAAGAAATAGTGCAGAGGGCTGTCCCCATGCCTTATGTTTGTGTTGACCATGGAGTAACATCTCGATATGTAACATATGGGCTGAGCTGTGTCAGCACGGACTTGGTTTGATACACAATTTTTCTTCCATTTGTTTGCTCGGGAAGAATCAGCTTTTGCCTTGACTATACTTGTCTCCAAGAAAATTTCTTTACTGCTTTCTTTCTTGCCATTCTCATTTGCTCTATGGTGCCTTGGGGTGATAAGTGATAGTTTTCTCTCCTTTGGGCTTTCAATTCAAGCTTTTCTTGTGCTGCCTGTGTGTTGTTCATGACTAGCATTAGAGATACCACGTGGACTGGGCTGAGGTCTTGCTACTTTACCAGCTCTTACTACTTAAATAGCCAGGATGCTCTTACCTAATACCATATCTCTGCACAGTGGCTTTCCCTGAGGTTCTGCTGCTTATTTTTCTTTCAAGTCCTTAATCTGAAGACCGTTGTGCCTCATAAAGTATGAGCTATTCCTCTACCTTTAACCAGGTGTACTTATCTGGAATTAAAATAAAACCAGACATTTGTTCAAGATAAGTTACTGTGGTTATCAATCAGTCTCCTGGTTGCCATTGCTAAGACAGTCAGAGACTTCTCCCTTTTGGGGAAGAACTGATTAATAGGATTGCTTATATCAGAGTACGTTGTCTAATCCAACAGTGAATATTTGAAAGCAAATAGAAATGTAAAAATAGAGAAGTCTTGAGAAACAACTATTAAGGCTTATGCCTTGTGGAGACTTGATTGATGTTAATAATTAAAAAAATTTGCCAGTTTTGATAATGAGAACCTTTAATCCCAAATCCTGTAGTCCTTTGAAATAGCAGTCAGCAGGATCCTTTCCATATAATGTACTTTGGGAATTCAGCCCTCACAGGTAATAAATTATTAGGGTAGCACTTCAGATATGTATTACAAAATACAGTTTTGATCAAAAAAACCTCCAAACCCACACATTTAGAAGTTTCTTAAGGAAAGAAAATTATATACATTATCTGAGAAGGTTATTGATGTGTTTCCATTGAAGACATACCAATCCCCACAGTGTAACTGGAGATAAATTACAGAGCTGTACAAAAATTTCTGCTCTTTGCATTCCTTTTGCTACTGCCATGGCAGGAAAAGTTGTGGGCCTGTTCCCCAGGGAGACCGAGCAAATGCAGGTTTCTTTAGCCAACAGAACATGGTCATGGCTGTTTTCTATCCACAGTAGGGTCTGTGAGATAAAACACTCCAGTGCTGAGTAGGGGTATTCAGCCAAAGGAAAAGCAGTGAAATCCCTTGCTCTGCCCACTGTGTTGATATCCTCCAGTTGCCATACATAGGAAATTAGGAATATATATAAATGCTTCTAACATGAAAAGTATTTTCCATTTTTTTCATTTTATCTGGAAAGAAAAGTTACCCTTGCAAACCATTTACATATCATGATCCTGCCAGCTGCTGCAGCAATTTTCAGAGTTGGTCTCTCATGCTGGCAGCTTATTTTTCAGTCCTGCTGCTTCAGGTCATGGAGAGAGGTACTGCCACCTCCCCTCCATCGGGAAAATCAGGGTGCTACCCTGCTTTAGCAGGGTTTACTTTTGGCTGTGCTTTCAGGAGTGATGTATGTGGCCGTGATTTCCAGCAAACTGGAATTTGAGCCACTTCCAAGGGATCTTTCAGGTGTGTTGTATGAGGAAACGGCATTATTACAGGAAAGAGAGTGAAGAGAGCAAGCACACAGAACTTAAGGGATGAGGCTTTATTGTGATTTTAGTGCTTTCTAGTTGGTTCTGGTGGGGCAGGACTTGGGCTGAATCCATCTCAGCGCTCCTTCTCTGGCTGTGTCACCATCTTGATCATCATGGACTCAGTTTTCAGGATCTCAGGAGCTTGGCGAGCAGTCATGAGGATATGTGGCCATACCTGGCACATTTGGTATGAGTGATATCCTTCTTGTGACATGGTAACTGGAAGTAAAGGGGAAATACCCACCCAAGGAAAAAAAGTCAAAGAAACATCTTATAGGCACCATGAAGGCAAGAACCAAGAGTTCTCCACTGGGCTTGTTATCACCCCATTATTTAGGAAAAGAAAATACTAATTTGGGTAGAGGAAGTAACTTTCTGTGTCTCCTGACTTGACATTTAAAAAATTTGTCAACATGAAGTAAATTTGATCTTGAAATATTATTTGGAACAGAAAATGAAAATGTTTGATTTAGAAGATTTTGGAGCTAAATGTGGCAAATATTTAAAGTCTCTTGTTCATAATAATTTTTATAGAATCAATTTGAAAAACCGGCATAAACTAATTAATATTTTGGATAAACTAAACTCAGCTTTGTTATTGAATAAAAAATAAAATATAACAGGAAAACTGGCTTTGGCCTGTGAAAAAATAGGCTATTATATCTTCAATTTCTATAACAATATTTATATAGGTAGGAAATAGGTAATCATGTAAATAATTATATCATTAAAATTTATTGACTATAGAGACATTTAAAACACTAAACCACTGAAATTCTGTAAATGCTACAGAACGATATTCTACAAGCGTTTCTATTATCTTCAGTTCATTTCAGTTTTACTTTCGAATCAGAACTGCCTTCCTGTCACTTTCCAGAGCTCAAGAATTTAACATTTACTCTTCTCTGCCTATGTCCTAATTGCTTGTCAGGCAGAAAGTTGTTCCTCTGAAGTACTGTCCTCTTCATGACATATAGCAGCATTTCTCTATGATCTGCCAATGATGAGATTATGCTGTAACTTCCACAAACAGCTGTGTCTGCTTCATTATGAATAGAAGCAGTCGAGGCCTATATCCAAATCTTAGTTCTCACCCTTCCAAATCATATTAACAAAATTATCACATGCCTGCGTGAGCATTTTTCCACCACTTTTAATTAATTCCAGTTGTATGTTACCCACTCCAAGAGGTTTATTGGCTTATTTTTAAACACCCTAGTATCATCTTCCAGCTTCTGTCACCATTAGAAGTAACTCTTGATAATGATTTGGGCTTCTCAAGAAGATATTCCCACTTCCTTTCCATCCAGCTCTGCATTTCTTTCATCTGTGGGGCTCAGCTTTTGGCAGTGTGCAGCCCTGGCTTTAGGTGCAGTGGTATCTTGTCTCCCACAGAAGACCTCAGTGAGGCTTTGTCTGGCTTGCCAGTTCTCCTCAGTGGCATTTCTTGGGATGACTGTGCATACCAGGAGGTTTCTCTTCATGCCAGTTTTCTGTAGAAACTGTAAAAATCACATCTGTTTCACGCTTCATACAAATGCATCTCTCATATACTTTTGTCTTTCTGCGTTGCTACACTGGTCAAACAATGGGATTATATTTCCTGTTGGCCTAGATTTCTTCCTTGGCATATGTTCCTGCAGGAGCTTATTTATGGATGCTGTAATGCAGTCATAGATGCTTATCCTGTTTGGATCTGTGCTGGTTGTGCAGAAGGGAGCAGAGCTGGAATTTGTTCTCTGCCCTTATCCAGGTTGCTTCAGGAGTTTGAGAACTTGGAGCTCATATCCAGGATAGCCTCTGAGGGAAGTGACTGGGGGCTTCTTACTTTGTGCTTTGAACTGATTTGTGATCAAGCATTTGTTGCTACCTTCTGGGACGATAAACACCTCATCACGCCTCATGACTCCTCCATGAGTCGTGACATAGTGGGCTGGTGTGCAGGTCCCCACATGTATCATAGCATTGTTTGGGTTGAAAGGGGCCATAAAGATCATCTAGTTCACACCCACCTGCCATGTATTTTGGTAATTCCTTTGTATATCTCATAATTATTGTTGTTCTATTTTTGTGGAAAATTGGAAACGAAACAGACCACCAATAGCATGGAATGCTTCACCATATTACTTTCATTCCATGCCTGCTGAGGATAACAACGTTTCTACACTGCTTGTTTAACCAAAAAATCGCTGTTGTTACTGTTTAGAAGCAGACTGCTGCTTTCTTTTTCCAGCCACCTACATTTTACAAGCTTGAGTTCTGCTGATACAGCCCCTGCTGTGTGTCATGGGGCAGAAATCATCCAGCTCAGCTTCCTCTTATCCCAGAAGTCTCCAGAGGGTAGGGTAGGACCTGCTGGCCAAATACATCTTAGAGAGTAGTGGAAGAACGGCACTCTCAGATGGGAAGAAACTCTTGTAAACTTCTTTCCTAGATCATCATTCAATGGGCTCGGGTTTAAAGTAGAGACGCTTAAGAGACAGACATCTCAGAAGGAAACTGGTACAGCTGAAGTTAAACAGAAGCATTTAGTTCTGTTTCTGTCTCCTTGAACTTTTCTTCTCCCTATGGGATTCATAGCTAACCATAATCTGATGGATATAATTTTATTCTACTGTCTAGTATGCTCGCATTTTGTTTTGCTCTTTACAAATATAGCAATTGCTTCCTGCCAAGATGCTATGACATGGAGAGCTATGACTCAATTTTCTGCTCTCAGTGATTCAGATTAAATGTTTTTATACTGTACAGTATCAAGAAATTTTTATCCATATGAATGTTTACATATGCCAAGTCCCATCTCTAAGACTTGCATACATGTTTCTTGTCCAGAGTCCTCAGTGAAATGCTGCTGAGGGATGTAGTATTGTTATTGCTGGGAACAAGTCTCCTCTTACCCCCTTCTCTTGTGCTGAGGAGGGCATCTGAAGAGTTAGGAAGTTCACATCCCTCTCATCTCAGAGCATTCCTGCGCTGCAGGGAGTGACTTCATATGTGTGTGTGTCAGCCAACATCAGTCAAGAGAGGTGAATAATAAAAAATAGAGGAAGAGCCAGCGGAACCCAGACACAGCTGAGTCTTTTAATCTCACTGACTTCAAGGAGCATAGTGAAGTTGAGCCTGGACAATGCCATTTAAAATAAACTATCCTGCAGAAAATCCAAGCCAAAGTTTCAAAAATAGCAGTTATTTACAGAAGAATGATCAAATCTCAGGTCCTAAATGTAACACAAAACCATATATCTTTCTTCCAAATGGTTTTATCACAATATGTAAGTCCTTGGCTCATTGATTGAACCAAACCCTGAAGTTTCTATTCCTTAACAGGAAAAGTGGATTAATAGGGCACTGATTGACATAGATGGTTGATTATATTTTATGTTAATTTAGCAGTTCTGTGCTATCAGTATGTTCTGTAGCAGAATAGAGTCTTCTATTATTTACAATCAGAATCATTATTCTATGTAGTCATTGTAATGGCAGCTGTAAAACATATTGCAGTTAAGCAGGCAATATTCTGCAGAAAAAAGAGGGAAGTATTTTAGTTGTAAGAATGTAATGGGTTCTTCAGGTCTGTGACATCCTTAATCTGAGACTGGATGTCACAAGAAGAGATGGAATCAGAAGGTCAGGTGCACAGAGTCCACCCTGAAAGGTATTAGCAAGAACGACCTTTCCAGAGTGCCCATCCTGTCTCACTGGCTCTGGAGGAAGCACGGGAACAGTGATAACTGCCTGACATTAATCTCTGCCTGGACAGTATTTTATTGTCCCTTCTCTTAAATTCTGTGTCTCTGGCCTGCATTGGCAGCTTTAAGGGTTTAGTCTCAAATGGCAGTGCACTGGGGTTTTGTGGTGCCCTGTGTTTGAGCGGGGATAGATTTCTTCTGACCCTCATATTGATAAATTTTTATCAGCAATATTAAGCCAAATTACTTGGTCTGGTCTCTGAAACATACCTGCATGGCCTGTCTTACACATTCTGTGTGAAGATGCTTTCAACAAATAAAGGTACTTCCATGATTTTTCCCTCCCCGACTGTCTTCATGATATTGGAGGGCAGTGTAAACAAGGGAAACCAGTGGGCTCTTAGCATCTTGGGCATAATCTTAAAGACCATGAATGCCTGTAAGAGATTTAGAGGACAAAATAAGTGGGAAATTAATGTATTGCTCTAGTTGTACATTTGAAATGCATCAGCCTGATGTTTAGGGTACTTAGAGTTTAATATATAGCATCATCATCATTTACTGATGTATTTATATGTACTGCCATAGCAGACAGAAGTTCAGTGTGTCTGGGAGCACAAGGCAGGGAAAGAGCAAGTGCTGGGATGGAGAAGCCATGAGCAAAGAAGCAAAATTGAGCCTGAGACAAAAAAGGAGTTGGTTGAGGGTGGTCTTTGTTCCTCACCATCCAACTGTATTTTAAATGGCAATAAATTAAATTAAATTCATTTTCCCCAAGTGAAGTCTGTTTTGCCAATGATGGTACTCAGTAAGCAATCTTCCTGTCTTTATCTCAACCCATAAGCTTTTTCATCTTGTTTTCTCCACCCTGTCATGTTGAAAAGGGAGAATGAGAGAGCAGGTGGACATCTGACAGCCAGTCATGGTCAGTTCGCCTCATTCTGTTTAAGTTTTTGGCCATCAGGTGACATTTTGGTGGAAAAGTACAAGGTAGCATAAGAAAGATGAGGATGAGTTTCCTCCATCTTTTTCTCAGTTTTCCAAAGCTTTCCTCGCTGCGCTTTCTATTCAATTTGTAGAATGGATTTGGGTTATAAGGGACCTTAAAAATCATTTTCCACTAGACCAAAGCCCCATCCAGCCTGGCCTCGAACATTTCCAGAGAAGAAGCATCCACATCTTCTCTTGGCAACTTGTTTCAGTGTCTCACCTCCCTCACACTAAATAGTTTCTTCCTTATATCTAGTTTAAACCTACTTGCTTTCAGTTTAAGAAGGCTACCCCTTGTCCTATCACTTCTGGCCCTGGTAAAAATGCCATACCCATATTTCTTATAAGCTGGCTTTAGGTACTAAAGTCCCAGTAGTGCCTCCCCAGAGCTGCCTTTTCCAGTCTGAACAACCCCAACTCTCTCAGCCTCTCCCTGTAAGAGACGTGTTCCAGCCCTATGATCATTTTCATGGCCCTCACTTTTGGTACCAGGGAGTGTTGCCATTTGCCAAGTGAGGGGCAAATGTGAACTATCTGACCTCAGCTCCCTCTGGACTTCATCAATGCCCCTCCTAGCTAACCAAGGAGATAACAACAGGCATTCTTTGCATTTATAGTTCTGCTTTTGGGTGGAGTATGCAAATTCTGGTATTGTTATTTTTTATGGAAAAAGGATCAATGAAAAATAAACCAAAATCTCCATAACGCATATATTCAGTTTCATAAGTATTCAATTCTTTTTTTTTTCTCTGGCAGTAAGACTGAATACAGAAGTAGTTTAAAAGTCTTCCTTTACAATGCTTTGCTAGAAAACCTATAATAACACAATTGCGTGGTTTTGAAGAGAAATTCTTAATACTGTGTTCTGTTTCATAAATCAATTATTAATTAGTTATTGTTTGCTGAGGAGCTGAAACTGTGCCAGGAGCCTGAATTCAGACTCAACAAGCATGTGTGCACCCTATAAAGAAATTGGATTGAACTCAGAGGCAGATGTGAGCAGAGCTGAACTGAATGCAAAGTCTGGGAAGACCTGCTCATAGCAGGTGTTAGAAACAGGGGCTCAGACTTACACCCAGATGACATACACAGAGAAGTGGACTTAAATCAGCCCTCCCAGTTAGTGTCCCTGTGAGCCCTTGGTTAGAAACTCATCTCAGCTGCGAGTACTGCATGTACTTTGAATTCCACCTGCTCAGAACTGTGGGGCGTGTTTCAATTTCCAGCATCCATATTTCTGTATGATGAAGGGTATGAGCATGCAGGTACAAGAGGTATCTCAGAGAGTGAATTTAGCCATGGAGTAGACAGAAATCTCACCTTCATCTTGTTCGAGGTGATAGAGGGCAAAATCTGGGCTCCCAAAACCACACATGGGAGGGAGCCAAAAGGAAATAAACTGTACTGGAACTGGTGTATAATCATCTGTATTTGAAAATACAGACATTCATCTGTCCCAGAAAAAAATACATTTTTTTCTTTGCAGGCCTCCTGCCATAGTTTTTGTTTTCTTGGAATCTACATATCTGTCAGAAACATCAAAGGGGATGACGTGTCAACGCAAGTGAGGCAGTGATTTCTACAAGGCAAAGAATACCCATAAACATCTCCCAATGGATCTGGAATTTTATTTATGGCTATATATGCACAGGGGCTTTAAATGCTTCAGGAGCCACTCTTGGTGTAATGAAGACATTGGCAATATGAAAATGTTCAGACCCTCAAGGTTGGGTCCCACCTTCACCTGACTTTTTATGCCTATTTCCAATCGTAAATCTATGTGTCTTAAAAACAGTAGCAACCATTCTTCTAACCAGGACAGGTTTTGCTGTGTAACTTCTCAAGTGAAAGATCTGTGATACATTAAGGATCTTTGCTGGGAGTAAAGATGTGATTGAAACAGCATCTAAAGTGTTTGAAAACACTGTCCTCAGGATGTACATGGGAGTGCTGTTGATTTTAACTTTGATTTAGTTAACAGGATTCCTGACATTGGTGTAATGTTCTCTCTTTGGTTGTTTGGGTTTATTTGGTTTTGGTTTTGTTTCTTTTTCTCATAGGCTGGCTGGATTAACTGGCTCCCATTCAGAAGGAACTTGGCAGATCTCTTTTGCTTTCATTGAACCTCTCTACCGCACATCATAAAGATTTCCTAAGTCCAGAAGCTGCACAAAAGACAACTGAGCAGCACAAAAATGTGACTCCGACAAGAGACTTCAAGCCTTCTGATGGTGAATTTTCTACTGACCAGTTTCTATTTTAAATACAAAACTGAAGCATGTGTAATAGTTAACCTGATAGGGAAAAAAGAACTTTCTTATTAATTAGGACTGCCAAAAAAAAGCAGTCACCTGAAGATTCAAAATGAGTGCTCCATTAATTCCAAGCAAGTCATGTTATACCCAGCTTCAGGACAATCGCAGTGAAATAAGAAATAATAATGAAAGCATAGTGAGTGTAGGGGATACCAATGCCAACCAAATTGTGACAAAAGTTAGAATCACTGACGTGGTTGTTAAGAAACATGATTTGACAGATGAGAGTGGGAATATGTACTCTGGAGGAACAGAGAAAGTTACTCATCTGCATACAGAGCAGAATAGACTTCTGACCTTCAAAGACTCTCGGACCTGTCACACCAGTGTACAGGAAAGTAAGCTGCCCTCCACCACAAGCAGGGAAGTGGGAAAAGATTGTAGGACTGGTGAAGCCAGGGATATATCAAGGCATATCAAGATTAGCCGAGGACAAAGTCTGTCCAATTTAAAAAGTAGCACAAATGATGCCAACCTGGAGGTTTTTTCCAAAGGTGATGTTGACTTCTCCCAGAACTTTTCTAAGGGAAAAGTGCCCAGGACTGTGGAGGTGGAGAGAATAAAAAGGCTTTCTTTGGGAAGACCAAGTAAATTCTCTCCTCAGACTGAAACATTTACAAAAGATTGCGTTGGCCGTGTGTCATGTAAACGTCTGCTTTCTGCATCATTGGACTCCATTGACACATCTCACCATTTGACAGGAAATACAGAGAAATCACAGAAAACATCCACAGATCATTTTCTTGGGATGATGTTTCATCCACTTGACAATACCTCAGAGGAAAATACTGCATTTTATTCCAAACCATCTACCTCAGGGAACAAGAAAATAAGTAAACCAGATAATGTACCAAACGTTAACATTGAAAGCACACTGCATACTTCTCATTCTCAACATTCAGCTATTAAGCTCAATGAGATTGTTTGTAAATCAGAAGCACAATTAGGTCAGGGTGAAAAAAGTAAAAAACCGGAGCTTAAGACTGCACCACCTCTGCAATATAAAAATACATGTCCACAAAAGATAGAGAGAATTATGCTGGTAGAGTTCCTGGGGTGTCAAAGAGATGAAAATACAGCAGTGCAGGAACAGAAAACCTCCGGGTCTGACACATCAAAATTTCAAGCATCCCATTTTCAAGACACCTGTAATAAAATAGAGGACCTGTTGTCAAGCCAGGTGGTAACTCATCCTGATGACAAATTGCAAAATGATAATGTCACCATCACTGGGAAAGGGAGAGGAAGCAATGACAGTGACAACAGGGCAGCTAGCCAGGTTGGTGAAGAATGTTTTACTGATGAAGAAGAGGAAACAATATTCTCAGTTACCAGTGGCAGTAAATCCAATGTCAAAGTGACACCTAGAAAAAATGAAAATTTGCATGAAGTTGACACAGGTTGTGCTGAAACAGTTGGTGAACAGATATCTTCTATACATAATATTAATCCATCTGACAGTAAACCCTTGAAAGTTAATGAGAATAAACTGATGCTAGTCAAAGAAAGCACTGTGGATGCTGTTGTGCCTGCTTCTGATCTCTCTGATCATCATAGAGCGTGCAGTGCAGAGACAGTGACAAACCAACAATCTGACAGCCACAAAAATGATGCAGAAACCTCAGGTGTTTCAGTTTCAAGTATAAAAGCAGCCAATGCACAGAAACATCCTCCAGAGGAAGCACCAGAGAGCTGTAACATTTCAGCAAAGGCTGATGTCTTTTTATGTGCCCCAACTCCCGTGTGTCCAGTGACAACACTGGATGTTAATGGTCAGCCCACGCTATCAAACAGTAATTTGAAGGACCTTTATGCCCTTCATGATGACAAACTGTCAGTCCTACCTCCCACTGACAGCACACATTTGTTAAACGTATCCCCTAAAGTGCCTATCAAGACTGCTTGCAGCAGTGCCATCCCAAAACCCATCCTGGTCCATCCCAAGGGCTCTTCCACAGAAAAGGCAGGTGTGGACAGTGACTGCAGTGAAAAGCTGGAAGAAAACATCGAGATGAAACCTGCCATACCCCGGCCCAAACCTGTGAGACCTAAAATCATCACATACATTAGGAGAAACCCTCGTTCAATAGAGCAGCTCGACCCTTTGTTTGCGCCGGCGGGGCTGCCCTTCAGTAGTCCTGCGTGCAGCATGCCCATCTCTATGGAGCAGAAGGTGTCCAACGGAGGGGAGGCGAAGCCCACCAGCATCGTGTATGACAAATTTAAACCTGAACTCCAGAAGCCAAGACTTTTTGGTTCTGGACTAGTGGTGTCAGGAATTAGGCCCCCGGGTCACCACTTCGGTCCAGTGAGCGAGAAGTTTCTGCAGGAGGTAAGTTTCTGCAGCTTTGACAGCTGCTTTTGTATGCCAGGTGGTAATCATTTGCATACTTATTGCTTCCAGAAGTTAGTTCTCAAACCTCAAGTAAGAAATAAATCCTAAATCAAGACAATGTGTGATCATTAGAAATAAACTTTACTGTTTCTGGCACAGACGTTGTTGCAATGTCTTAGCTGTGACTGGAAGCTGTCACTGTGTTCCTCCAGCATTTTACAGCAAATTGGTCACCTGCTAGTGTTATTAGTAAGTATGTTTAGAAAGGAAAAGACATGCTGAATTGAGTAAATGGAACTATTCTTTTTTTTCTTTTTCTTTTTTTTCCCCTTTTTTTTTCTTCTCCTAAAGAATAGCTTAGGGAAATGATTGTAATTTGTCCACAGAGACTTTTCCTTCTTAATGGGAAAGTTGGCGGGATTTTGTAGACAGATCACTAGAGGTCTAAATTAATTCCCTTCTGTTTAGCTGTACTGAAACCCAGGGGCTACCAGATCTCTTCTTAGATTATATGTATCATACAGAAAAAGATATACTTTTGACTCATTTTAATGCTGTCTCTCACATTAACCTACACCTGGAATAAGATTTCTCCTTTCCCTGGAAAGCCATCCTGAGCAGCCAAAAGGTGATGAAAATCCCTCTGGCTACTTCTGGCTCCTGATATCTCATTGTGTTTCTGCCTTGCTAAGTTGGGCAGGAGTTTTGGTTTCCTGAAATCCCTGCTGGGAGGTCAGCACAGTGGAGGAAGAATGGACTTGCCTCATAGTTAGAGAAAGGACAGGGAAGAAGAAGCAACATTTGGGTCTGTCATGTGCCCTTGTGTCCACTGCTTAGGACCTGTGGTAGTTAAGTGACCAAGCTTTTCATATAAATACTGAAGATAACAGGAGTGGTTTTAATTTGAGTGAGTCTTGGGAAAAAAACAAAACCATTATGTTTCTTTGCTCTGTGTCTTGTGGTGTTATTAAGGCTATTTTATTGCCTGCCTCATTCTACATACAGTATTGGTCCAAGGAGCAGCATTGAAATAAAAAATTTGTTGACAGTGTTGACGACCAAAAGCTGGAAAATACCCAAATTAAGATACTGTTTGTGAGTGTAGATTGACCCTTATGGCATGTTAACAGGCAACCTACTGAAGTGTTCAAGGATTATAGTTATTGCTCATCCCAAACACAAAAAGGGCAGTGCCCGCTGTCCTTTTCCCTCTAACTTTCACTTCCAGCTCTGTCACTTGTATTTTGTGTCCAGAGGAGGAATTACTAAAGTCATTGGGAGTTTGTCTATGCCAGCCATTATTAGTTTATCTTCACAATTGCCTTGTAAGGTGAGGGGAAATTACTAAGTTATTACTGTTTAATGCATGTCAATGGAAAATAAAGCCAAAATAACCCAGATTGTGCAGCTGTTTTGCTGTTTATAGTATGAAATGACCCCCTGAAGACCACAGGTGTCTATGACAGCTGGGGTTCAGATAATCATGCAGGATCAGCAGACATCTGTGAGCAAAGGACAGATTTCTATGCACTGCTGAGGACTGCTTTTAGCTGGAGAAAGACTCAGGTTGTGGCAAGTCTGCATCATGGCTTTCTCTAGACTAGGGTTAGAAGTGGGACACTTATGGGCTGGAGAAGATCCAAAGCATCTTCCTCAGTTTGTCCAAGAAATATGACTTTGAGTGGGTATTTCAGTGAGGGAAGATCTGAACCCAAGCAAGCTGCTTCTTCAGACAGGCTGGATGGACTGGAGGAAAGTCTGGGAAGGAAAACTCAAACTGTAGTTTGTATTATGATTTTTCATTAGCCCAGGAGTCAGGAGCCGATAACAGAAGGTGGAATTTGCTCTCTGTAAAAGCTGTAAAAGCAATAATCTTGCCATCCTGCCAGTAAGAGAAATGCAAAGGGGACTCAGTATGGACCAAGAGAAAGGAAAATTATCAATCCATGAAAGCGAACAGATGCTTACAAGAGCAGCTGTACGCAGTATGGATTCATAGCAGATGAGTGTTGTGTAATCTAAAAGAAACCAATCAGGATGGATTGAGATAGATCAAAATCACTGTAGCAGAGTATTAAAGACTCAGAGGTTTTGCAAAACAGCACATTCTGTGTCAGGATGGCTACTGTCTTGGTGAGAGAAAAAAATCCCAGACAGACCATTTTGCATGTCCAGTTTGGGCTTTGGAGAGCTTTGATTAGCATTTTGTAGCCCTTTACGTAGCTATGATAGTGTTAACAGCTGCTATCAGTTAGAACTGTAATCTTTAAGCACCTTCAGCTAGCTAAGGAGTAGAAACAACTAAATATTCCTCCAGGTGCCAGGATCTAGAAGAAATAGGAAGATGCTGTCTTGAACAGGAGACTCCAAGAAAAGGCCTGGAGAACTCTATGAGGAGTTGCCTCTTTGCAGTGGGGAGCCCACAGGGCTCCTTGAGCTGCCTGTGCCAAAGCCCACTTAGGGCAGCTCAGACAAAAGTCCCAGCTCAGGCATGAAGGCCGTCCAGCTGTGCTGAGAGACTGGGTCCAGAGTGGAATTGAGTTAAGGTTAAAATGGGAGCCTTGCCTGTGGCATTGGCAGCTCCTCTAGTGCTTTACCTTGGAACCTTGGCATGGTATGTAGGTAGATCTTTTATACCCGTTTTCATTGAAAAAAAAACCAAACCCAAGCATACCAAAACAAAAAGTAGAAAACTTCTCAAGGTGAAATAGAAAATGTTTAAAAAAGCCAGTCATTGTCCAGGGCAGATCACTGCTCTCCACATGCTTCATCACTACATGGTCTCCCCATGTCATCATGGACCTCAGCCTCTTTCAGTTGGCACCAATGGGTATTTGTGGCCACTTTGTGTTCCCAGTTGCCTACATGGCAAGTAACAGCCAGTTGCGGGACGCAAAGCCTCTAAGGCTCATGCAAGATTGCCTGTACTGCTGGACGGGCAGCACACTCCCCAGCTCAGGATCCAGCTTTGCCAGTGTGTGTTTATCCAGAGGCTGCTCCCAAGGACCAGCATGGCTCAGCCTGGTCTGCAGAGTGAGAGTTTACCCATAGAGATACAGTCTGTGTGCTGTCAGAGAGGCATTGCTGGCTCACTTAATTTACTATTTTATAACTGCTGCCAAGAGCCCTCATTCTGGTGGGGGTCTGTAAGGAGGTCTGCTGATCACCAGCTCTCCTGCCTGCTTCACCAAGGCTGTGCCTGCCCCGCTCAACCACCTTTTAGGGTCCGTTCCCCAGCACAGATATATTTCTGCTTCAGAGAGTATAGACAAAAGTCTCTTGAAACGAAAGTCCTGCCAAGGAAAAAGGAATAGGGGAGTGGTTTTTTTTATGTAGTCCAACCAACAATTTCTCCCCTTAATATCATTATCTGAACTGCCTGAACCAATTTTCCCTAAGAGTTGCCTGAAGCAGGCACTTCACAAGCAAATTCTTGCTTGAGGCATTAATGTTTAACAGTGTTACAAACACAGTAACATGAAAGAAAGTGTTGGGCATTTGTACCTGCTGGCCATGCTGCCAGCTCTGCTTGGGACTACCCAGCCTGGAGAATTCCTGCATGCTTTATTTATTTGCTGCAGACTTTCTATCTATTTCTAACAAATTCTTTAAATGAGCTATGTGGGGAATGAGCCGACAACCACACGCAAGAAAACTCTGGACTGACCTGCTTCTAAGATGACAGGCTGCAATGGATCTTTTCTTTAAAATTCCCTTGTACAAAAGTCTAGTACGGAATGCCAACAGGTCTCATATTAGCCCATATCTTTCTGAAGAGCTTTAAAATGGCAATAATTTTATACAATTCTATTGAAAACACTTGAATTTTACACTTTGTGCATTCACAGTTACATCGAAAAATTATGTGTCTTCATAGCAAGTTTATGTCCCCCAAAACCAGGTTCTTTAAAAAAAAAGGCATCTAATTCTTGAGAAGTATTTGGGTAAATTCAGTTGTACTTGATTATCTCAAGGGTCCTTTCCAACCTAAATGATTTTGTTCTATATCCTCATTTCTCTCAGCTTGAGGAGATATTTTATAATTGTTATTGATTGGTTTTGTGCCCATGTTTGTTGCCCTTCTATGTTACTCCTAGCATACTGTCAATAAAGAAAAAAAAAAAAGAAGGGATAACAAAAGATTTGACTAAACTGGCATTGTTTTTTTAAAAAAATGCATGGTCTCTGTATTTAAGGCTTTTCTCTTTTCCTTATACTGAAATACTTGGCTTTGGTGTTCTCACTGCCAGTTAAATATGAAATGATAGCGTGCATAGTATAATCTGATGGAAATAAATTTATCAGGGAGAGAGAAGATAACTGAGGCTTATCCAGAGAAACAATCTTATATCTAGAAGTTGAAACTGAGAAGCCAAACATCTGCAGTCCAAGTCTAAAGAATCATACATACAGTAAAAAACTGCATCCTAACTTGTAGAAATAGGTCATAAGAGTATAATAAAAAAGGAAACAGGAAGATCAAATGGCAGGAAATAGGACTGCAAACAGAAGAAAAAATATGGAGCAAAAATATAAAGCTCAGTATTTGTTGCATCTGCTCTCCTAGTTCCTGCGTAGAGGCCTCAAAAATTTTGTATTTAATAGTTTAAGGCCAATCTTGTCTCTTAGCATATTAAAGATTTGCTAAATTAGGATTAAAGCTCTTGAAGGAACTAGGATCAAAGCTTTTATAGCCAATGTTGGAGTGCATATTCTAATGCTTATAATTGCTAAATATAAATTGATTTGGCATATTATATGCATCATAACTTACAGAAGAGTTAATTAATTGGCAGTTACATTTCTTCCTAGGTAGCCTATGGCACTTTCTGATTAATTTTTAAACAAATTTAGTTCAGATTTCCTATTTCCTAAGCTTTTTTTTTTCCCCCCTTATCCCCGTGGCCTAAATGGGATGACTGAAAAAGTGTTCAGGGGTCCTTTCTACGCTATGATGATACCGCATTTTATAAGAAAATGGTAAAGTTGGACTGCTCAGAAGTGCAAACGGTTCTTTGCAAATGTGAGAGATGAAAACTGCTGACATTGCTCCGCACTGTTGTCCTGAGTCACGAAGCAGCCCAGCAAAGTGGAAGACAGAGCCCTAGTTTAAGTGGAGAAAGATGCAAGGACTGAATTGAAGAACCTTGACGGCAAGTTCACTGCCATGAGCCACTTTGCTGGGAATGCGTCCAGCTTGGGATTTACTGTGGTGTCCTCACAGTAAATGCCCATTAAAATACTGAGAGATTTGTCACTGATTTTAACAGAGCAGCATCTGTTTGTGATAAACAGTAAATATTTCACATCTACAAGTTTGAGTTTTTTCTCTAATTCACTTGGGCAACTGAGTTTTATAGCTTTGATTTGGAGTATTCAACAGCTCCCTGAAAATGCAAAATACAGAAGTGTGCCCACCTCCACAAACAGGTCTCTTTTCGGGAACTACACAGTCAGAGATTACAATGGACATTTTGCAGTAAGAACATACAGAGATATTTTTTTTCTCCCAGAAATGATTTGGCAATACAATTTCTCTGATAAAATGAACTTAAGTATCTCTAGCTTTATTTTTAGCTATCTAAGTTAAAAACTTCTCCTAGAGCTGCATCCTGGTAAGAATATTTTAAATGACTTCTAATGAAAATTCAACTCACACACTTTCTTGGTGTGTCTACCTCTGTAAGTAATATAACCCTTTGCAACTTAACAGTAACTTCATTTTCACTAATTGAAGATATTCCATTTGTCTGGTTTTTTTTGGGGAAGAGATCAGTTCTTTATTTGGGTTTAGTTTTATATTGAGTATGTAATATACATATTTTTGGAAAGTGATTCTTATAGTAAGGCTGTCACTTGTTGAAACTTCAGAGTGCTCAGAGTGCCCAGATTTACATGGAGGGAAATTTAGCCTTTATAAGCAATTTAGAGCTCCATCTTGTCTGGGTTTATTGATTTATTGCATAATACCTGTGTTAATGATTTTTCTGTAGGTTGGGGAAAGGCCTGCGAAAGATGAGTTTTGCCCTCCACCATATACTCATTATGAGGTCCCACCAAGTTTTTATCGATCTGCCATGATACTCAAGCCACAGTTAGGACTGGGTGCAGTGTCCAGGTTACCATCTGCAAAGAGCAGGATTCTCATTGCGAGTCAAAGATCCTCAGGTAGCTGTCTCCATCAGCAAGGAGAGATAACAAATGCTCCCAGCCTCTATCATCCTGATGCTTCAGGTAATGTATGAACTTTCTTTCCCTTCCTTTCACTGTAGTCACCAATAAGATATTTTTTTTCAGAAAGAAATATCACAAAATAAGCAACATCTTGACCTGATACTAGAAAGCTCCAACAGCTCTCTTTGAGGTGTGTCTTTTTATCCTGCAGCAAGGCTGACTAGGGAGTCTGAGACTTGAACAGAGGTTGTTTAGCAGGTCATTGCCAAAGAAGGAGAATAATTTCCAGTAATAGTTCTCATTGTGCTCCTTTTTATCTTCCTCCACCTTGTTAATGCCTGAAAAATCTTTGCTTTTGTCCTGCGGAAGATAATGGGACATTTTCTTCCATCATGAAGGCCCCATCATTCAGTCTGGATTTGACATTCCCCACCATGTTCTGCTCTGAAAGCGTGGGCAGTGTTCAAATGTGACATCGGAGATCCTGATTCTCTGAAGCCCTGGTATACACCTCCTTGGAGACAACATTTCTAATACCTTTTTCTTCCTGGTTACTGCCTAGCTCAGCATGACCCTGGGCAGAATTACAGGGGAGGGAAAAGCAAGAGAAGAGCTGGAAGGAGAAGTGTACAACGCCACAAGACAGAGATAACAATTACTTTTACAGGACACTCCTTGGTAGCCTGGAAAAGCTTTGAGGTTTTAACAATGCGTATTTAAAAAGCAGCAAGTTCAGAGACAACTGAAAATCAATCATTTTCAGTGTGAAATATAGCAGCTGTTTAGCAGCCTACAAGTCTGCAGAGATTTTTTAAAATAGTCATAAGGGCTAAAGTTAAGTAATGACTTGGGGTCATATGATCCCTCCTCTTGCATCAGGATGGAATTCCTTCCCTCGCATGTTTATTTAACCTGTTCACAAAAAACTGCTTATAAAAACCTTCAATATGAGGTCTTGGAGCCTCATCAAGCAGGACTGCTCCAGCGCAGTACCTTCTTGTTAAGTTTCCCCTAGTGTCTTGCCTCATCCCCTTTGTTGCAATTTGTTTCCTCTTCCATCGGGCGTGGTCGTGGGGTCTTCTCCTCTTTGCAAGTATTTGAAAACTATTACTTTCTCACCTCAATATCTATTTCTCCGTACTAAGAAGCAGGAGGAATTTTGAGAAATTTAGAATGGAAATGTGCTAGAGTGTCTTGACTTTAAGAGGACAGTCTCAGTCAGTAACTACTAGCTGACAGGATTTGGGTTTATCAGAAAATCAAATCAAATCAAATTTCTGTAACACGGTGCCTGTTGCCACTATCCTTTACTATCTGACTCTGCATCTGGAGTTTATCTTTGTTGATGCCATTAGCAGAAGCTGACCAAACTCAGCTGTATTTGACTTCTGAGACACTCCAGGATTGCAGGCTGGGTAGTAAAATGCTATTTCAGCCCTGTGACTTGAGGTCAGCATTAAACACGGGAATACAGGTGCAGAGTGTAATTGGATCATAATTTCCATTTAAACGAAACTGCAAGAGGCTGCAAGTTCAGGATGTGAGTAGGGTAAGCCATTGTATAAAAGGAACCATTTGGAAGATAGATACGAAAGAACTATACAAATAGGATCTATTAACATCAGAAATGAACACTGCCTTGATTTTTATTCATCCATTATCCATATTATCCTGCATCACTGAAGACAGCAGACATGACTTTTCCTTAGCCACTTTTAATTCATGTAGGAACTAGTATATATTAATTTATTGTCTTCCTATATTATGTGACATTCTAAAATGTAAGCAAGACCAGCCTTCAGTCCTATTTATTGCCTGTAATAGTGCTTTTAAAAATGCCAGTGCATTGAGAAGTATACATGAGGAAATTGCACTAGCTGATAGTATGATTCTATTCCACTGAAGTTTTATTTCCTAAAGTTTTCATTTTTCTCAAAAGGTTTTTTTTTTTTTGTTGTTGTTGTTTTTTGGTTGTTGTTTTTTGGAGTTTTTTGAATCACTGATTTTTTCTTGGACCTTGTTCTGTTTTGGAGATCAAATTTAATTCATAGCTCTCATAATTTTCTTTCTACAACTGTTATTTTACTTGCATCTCTCTAGTCTATTGATACCTTGCTGTTTCAAAAATGCTATTAAAGCTATCTCATGGTAGTCCAATTATCTGCATGTCATCTCTTTCAGGATCCTAAAGTGTGTCTCATCTGGTGTTTGGGCTCTGATTGTTTTTATTGATTTGAAATTACCCAAGACTTGTTCTGGAGAGGTTGCTAATGTCTCTAGTTTTTCACTGTCCACCCCAGGACACATTGTTTTAACTTCTGGCATCTTACCTTTCATTTTCCTTGCAAGAGGCAGAACATGTTTAATTTCATGTTTTAATTTCATGTTTAATTCTGCAACATCTTATTCTGTTGCAAAGTCCTTCTCTCTGCTGTCTGTTGGTGCAATGCCTCTCCTTATTTATCTTTCTTGTACTTCTGGTATCTTTTCTTTTTTTTTTTTTTTTTTTGCATTCTTTTATTTTTGGCATTTATTTCCCAGCTATCCATTCAAGATTGGCTTATAATCAGCTTTCTCAACTGAAGCCTTTTTCCTTGTATGCCTCAAATGACTTAACCTTTCTCTCAGGAATATGTAACTTCATAGGTCAGCTTACCACTCTTTTTTATCTTTAGTACTTCCTTTTGAGAAGAATGAATTTCTCATGAAAAGGCTGAAGTGACAGAAGATAGGATGAGACTGGTATAGGAGTGCAAAGCCAGCAGAGAACTGGTTCCTGTGCCTGTGTCCAGAAGTGGGTCCCTGGTTGCCACAGAGGGGATGGATGGGACAGCAACCCCTGGCATGCAAGACTGGTTGGGATACTGACTGTAGGGGCTCAGAGTAGGGCCAGGCACCATTTAGCCATTTGTGTTAAGGTACCCAACACCATTTTCAATCACTTTCCCTTAATTTGGCAGTTAGCTGTAGTATTAAGTTTCGATCTGCATTGTTGATCTTGATGCAATATTTGAAAAGCAGAATTAACCGCAGCTTTGATGGAGTCATATTTACAAACCCAATGTCCTAGTTATAGTGGCTGGGACCAGTTTATCACTGTGGGAATGTAACTGGAACTGTGTATTCCATACCNGGTACCCAACACCATTTTCAATCACTTTCCCTTAATTTGGCAGTTAGCTGTAGTATTAAGTTTCGATCTGCATTGTTGATTTTGATGCAATATTTTAAAAGCAGAATTAACCGCAGCTTTGATGGAGTCATATTTACAAACCCAAAAAAATGAAAAGCATGAACATATGGTTAGCCTACTGGAAGCAGAGCCAGTAAGAGTTGCTCATGGGTGTTGTGGGGTGTGAGGGCTTGGGTGACTGCAGCAAAAGCAGCTAGGGTCTAGGGGGTATTTTTGTCTCAAAGATACCAGGTCTGTCTTCAAGATTGCTAATCAGCATCTCTGGCAGCTTAATCCTTAGCTTTTAATCCAGTTTCCAATCCTAGTGATTTCAGTCCTGCCCTGAGGTAATGGAAACAGGAGGATCTAGCCAGTTGCCACCCTGTGACAAAGTGTGAGGTACTGTGAAGGCTTTTAAACTGAAATCACCATGACACAGTATGGAGGACAGCAGCACTGCCTCATAATGAGGATTTTATTCTCCTTTGCCATACCATTCATAACGTAGCAGTCTGGTTAAGCAGCACTGACCAACTGAGTGCTTTGGCCCATGTATAATACTCATAAAACTGAATCGAAAGTAATTGATGATTAAATCCCTAAACTGCTGTGATAGACTGCAAGTACTACAGGTACAATAAAGGTTGTGTTAGTTTTAAGTTATGCAAAGTAGAAAGTAAAATAATAATGACAGTTCCCTCAAGTGTGATCTCTAAATGTGTAAGTGTGATGCCTAAAATGTGAGTGGAGAAGTGATCCTGCTTTATCTGTAGGATATAGGACATGTGGTGGCCTTGGCTGCAAATTCCTTATTAAGCTTCTCCTTAGGTGGTGCTTTGCCTTAGATGGGTCAGGCAAGCAACCTGACTGTAAGAAAAAGCATTCCGGAGTGTCGGTCAGATAGGAAGTCATTGAGTTGTGATATAGGTGCAATAGAGACTCCAAAATCTTGAGATTTGTTTATTTTATGTAAATTGACTCTGCTCTTTATATGGGAAACTTGTAATTCAAAACAAGCATTGAAGGATACTGTGTCTATAGCATGTAAAATATTAGTAAGTTTTCCTTGGTTATAAAGACTTCTTGAAGCGAGTGTGTTAGGCTTTGCATTCATTTGCTGATTATTTTAAAGGAATTAATGTCTGTTTTTGAAAAGTATAACAGAGATCTCATAGTTAAAACTTCACTTTAATCATACCCATTAACTTAATCTTACTTTTTTAGTAGTGCCTACAGTATTTTTTTTTCTTGAAGAGTGAGTTAATGAAATGTTGTTTCCCTGTGTATAAAATTAGTCAGTCCTAAGGATCTAGCTGCTTCTCTCATTTCTAAGACTGTCAACTTCTGTTAAAGATAGAATTTACACATAAATCAGGACAGGAATGTTTCTCATTACTGAGACAGACACAGATACATACACTTATTTGTGTCTTTGCATATATATAATGTATTTCATCATGAATGCTACAATACGTCTACAGCTTTCTCCCGGTAGGAAAACTTTATTTTCATGTTTATTCTTAGGAATACCTAAGAATTGAACATATAAATGAGATTTGGTGATAGAAAAGGAGTTTTGAGGGTGCTTTCTGAAATATTGCCTGACACTACAGCTGTGTGCTTAGTTTATAGATTTGCAGTCTGAGGTACTTGAATTTGAACTGGCAACCTTGTTAATTGTCTAAGGAAAGAGGTGACAAGGGGAGAATTCAGAGAGGAAAATATTCTCTGTCCTCCACTAATCTGCAGAGTTTTCAGTTGGCACTCTTTGCTTTCTTTGAGAGAGAAATCTGACTCTATTTAATGAAGACACAGTGTTTCAAAGGTACACACACTTCCTCACGAGTTTTTTTAAGGACATCATCATTGTACTTGAGTCACAGCCATCTGCCACCTCTCTGCTCCCAACAATTACCACGTCTTCAAAGAACTAAAACACATCACATAACTAGGATTGTCTATATGACTGTTGTACCAAACTGTCATTCATAAGAATAGTATCTGTAACAATCTGGGTGTAATCACAGAAATATACTTCATACTCTACCTCCTCCCAAACATCATTGTTGGCTGGGCAACCACAGCACTTCTGAGCAGCATCTGAGCAGCAGCTGGGCAGATGAGATGTGGCTCTGGTGCACAGAGAAGTGTTCTTGTTGCTCTCGGCTTTCAGTGAAAAATTCACTGAGTGAGATTCAGTCACTGACAATTCCTGTGCTGGAAGTTTCTGAGAGATGCTCCTGCTTTGCACATTAGCTGCAAAGCGAACACAGACATTTGCAGTTTGAATGAATTGTGAGATGACAAATTCTTGGGGTGTTGAGAATGTGCTAACCAGCCCGGGTTTGCCTGGGTGTTGGTAGGGCGCAAAACAGTTTTTTGGTGCTTTTATATTTGTTGAAGCCTTTGTTATAAAGCCCTTTTCCTCAGTTCTTGTTCAGAGAGAAATCATTATGTGTGTACAGGGAAACTGCATAGGTAGTGGCAACAGAATAGATTTCTCACTTTTGCAATTCAGTTTTAATATGCAAAGATATCAATGACTGAGTTAATTCTGAGGTAGGTTATCTCTGCTTGTATTGTCTCTGATTAATGCAGTGGCCTTGCAGGAAAGTTCTTTGCCCTGATTCCCCAATATGAAATGAGAATGGTAATGTTCAGAGCATTGGAAAGTGAGAGAAAATGACATCTAATGTTTAAAGTTTTAACAGAAATGCTGCTAAAAAAAAATTTAAAATAAAAAGCAAAGCAAAGCAAACCCAAAACCCCTACCACAATGTAACAAAGGCTTGCCAAAGACTAGTGAATTGTGGAGTCGCAGTCTTGAACCACTACTCTTTTTTGTAAAAATATATCTGTGTAATTCCTATATCTAATTTTTCATTCATTTCAGCTAAAACTTATTTCAAGTTTCACAGAGAAGTCACATGAAAGTTGCTTCTTTTATGTGCATGAAGGTGCAATTCATGTGCAGTGGGGATGCACAAGAAGTGTAGCTCAGACTTTTCTGAAGTCTCGCCAGGCACATCTAGTTTGTGTCATTCAGTCCCTGCCTCAAAATGTTTTCATGTTTCTGGATGGGAACAGCTTGAAGTGTCATAGAAAATCACTTGTGTGCATACAGACAACAATACTTAATTCTATAATTAGCTTCAGGCAGTGAGACAATTGAAAGATTTTTTACCAACTTTTAAGCTTATTTTGGCAGATTTTTATTAAAATGAAAGCTGCTCATTAAAATAACTTTTGTTTTGAACTCCCAGACCTTGTTTACAGAAGTACTTCTATAATTTTAAAAAAATACAAATAAAGAACATCTGTTATAAAACTTGATGATATTTAGAACAGAAAATATATGCAACAGGCTGATTTCTCATCTATTTCGATGAGAAAGCAGAAACAAAATGACTTAGCTTTACGAATTTGAATGCATCCCTAATGAGGATAATGTCCTGCCCTCAGGTCCTCATGCTACAGAAGAACTGGATTACAAAGAAGAGAAGTGAAAAATAATTTAAGGATCATGATGAGTTCAAGATGCAAAATATTGTTAGTTCAGGGGGAATTTGAATTGAAGTCATAAACTAGAAACACATACAAAAGTGTGAGAAAAAAACTACTGAATCCTCTGCCCGAGTCTGGGAGAATGACTTTGAAGAAAAGGTAAAGATGATGGCTGAGCAACTTGTCACTGAAAAGCTTGTGGTTTTAAGGAAATTATTCTTCTTTAATGACACTCATGGTGCTTGGTGTGTTGCAGACTACAGGTCGCATGGTGGTGCAGAGAACAGACAGTCTGGGGACTGGTGTGGGCATCTCTGTGGTTGAGTTTGGCATGTGGGAGTCTCAGGTGAACCTCGCCATCCTAGAGCAGACACATTTGAAATGCTTTTTAAATAAAGCCATTTCTAACCACTTTACCCCAATGGCCCAGTGGAATTTCCCCTATTTTGCTGCAGGAAATCTGTGACATTTATAGTTTTTTGCTCTTAAATGGAAAGATGTTTCCCTCCACCTTAATTTTCAGAGATTCTTATGTAGTGCTAGTCCATTTTATGAAAACCTGTAAAATCCACATGAGATAGTCCCATACCTTCTTGCTGCTGCCACTGATGTGGGCAGGTTCCTTGCCCCTGCAGCTGCTTGCCATGAGTACTTGTCTTGGCTTCAGATCTGGAGGCTACCTGGACTTGGTCCTGTCACTGATGTGACACATGGGATATTTTGCAGTTTGGAAGGAAGAAGTCTATCTTTGCAGAGAGCCATAAACCAGTTGTGATCAACCACTGTCAAGGCAATTCTGCACAAGCTAGGCAGTAAACTGATGGTGACCATCACTGCTTATCTCTTCTTGGTGCTAATGTGCCTGCACTGTCCTTCTCCTGTGTCTGGAACCCACAGCTACCTCTGAGCTCATCTTCACATCATCCAAATGGAGCCACATTCAGGATCAGAGTCCAAAATTGCCTCTGTTGGTGCCAGAAATGTGAATGGGGATTTTAGCAGTCTTTTACTATACACTATAGATATTTGTTATGATCCTTTGGATTACTCTGCACAACATGTACTCCTCTGGCCTCGTAAAGGTGCTGCAGTCAGGCATCCATCTCCTTGAGTCTTAATAAAAGGCTCAGCTAGGGAAAAGTGTGCACAAAAATGCATTTTTAAGGGCCTAGAGTACATAAATTGCTTTGTTTGTTGAGCAAGGAGCATTTTTAATGTTTTTATAGGAATATGTTTCATACGATAACAAAACTCCTTTTAGCTTTGTGTTACATGTATTTCTGTTTCAAAAGAAAGGCTTAGTTTTGTTAAACAAAGCTTAACATTAATATTGTGATGAGGTACACAACTATCTTTCAAAATCCCCATAACACTTTTCTGCTCAAAGGAGTTAGTCTTGTTTTCTCTAAAGTCTCTGCAAAGTGTAATGCTTCATTAAAATTAATAAGGCTGTGACCTACATAGTTTACAAAAGAATTAAATACTGTAATAATATGAAGACCATATTCTTACTGTGCAGTTAATTTGTATTTTTCTTTGTATTATGAATGTTCTTCCTTTGAAGTTTGTGTCAGGCTAGTGTACAAATAGTGTTCACTGAATAAGAATGGTAAAAGGGTGACTTTCTGGCCTTTTCTAGCAGAATACGTTGATAATTTTTAATGCCACCTTGTCTCCTATCCCACTGGTCCTGATGACTCATTAAACACTCAAGCATTAATTTTTAGAGAATGTTGTTAATATTTTTTTTTAATGTATATTTTTTCTGCTCTGGATTCCACAAGGAACAGAAATCTTATATTGTCAAACCTACAAAGAAAAACTCTGTCCAAATTTATATACAGTTGAGGTCTAGGTTCGCTTGGCATCCAGACCTTCCAATCAAAAACAAACTCTAATCTTTGGTCCCTGGCCTTGAAGACAATCCCGCCATGTTCATGGACCTTTGCCCCATAAGGACAATGTAGAACATTTATGAACTCATGTTCTGGATTTGCCTAAGAAGTTTGCCTAAGCAAGAGCAGCAAAATATGGGTTAGGACAGAAGCTGAAGACAAATGACCAGTTAGTAGTTACCACAGGCAGACACAGCAGCTGTACTACTGTTGTTGCCTAACTTCATGTGTTATGAACCTGCCATTGGCAGTTATCTGAGACATGGTTGATGTCATTGCCACAGGATGATGGCTTAGTGGAGAGAAGTCCATCTCTGGAAATGGCTGGTGATACATTAAAAAAGTACAACTTTATGGGTCATATCCTTGTTCCCAGGCTTGGTGCAAGAAAAGCAAATTTTCTTTCACTGAAATTTGAAAGAAAAACTTCAAGGAGGTGTTTTCTTTGATGAAATACAAAGATGTCCTGTGTCCTTGAAGACGATTGTTAGCAGTCTACAATAGTTTCCAAAACTGGAGGTTATGCGTAGCGTTTGTCTCTGTGTATGAGGGTTTTTTAATTGGCACAAAGGGAATGTAAAATTAGAAAGTGATACAGCATTAAAGACGATAACATTGAAAGAAATTCTTAGCAGCACTGAACTATATTGCTTTGTTGGAAGTTTGAGTTATGCCTCATGAGTACTTGGCACATTTCATGTTTTAAAAATTATTGTGACCTGTAATTTTTATACCAAACATCTTTTTAGTGCAGCAAAGAATAAGACATCACTGCAGCTTGATGAGCCATTAAAACTTATATTCAATCTTAACACTGCCCTTATCTAGCTGGATGGTACAAGTAATGGCCAGCATCTCCCAGTCTAGTTTATTTTTTAAAAATTTCTTTCTTTTTTCTTCTTTCAGTTGATCTCAAGAAAGGATCATGTCCAAGCGCTGCAAAATCAAATCTCCCCAAGCCCTGCCAGTCTGGACTTCGTCCTCCAGGTTACTCACGGCTGCCAGCAGCTAAGCTGGCCGCATTTGGTTTTGTCAGGAGCTCAAGTGTATCCTCTGTCTCCAGCAACCAGTCTAACGACAGTGCTCAGAGTGATCAAAGCAGGACAACCAACCGTAAGTCCAAAAAGTGCCCTTCTTTCTGGAGGGTTATTAAATAAATGTATTCCAGGATTGTCCAGACTGGAGTTTCTATCTAATTTAGGACTAATGAATCTGTGCAGCACTCACTACTCTCTTTTGTGCCACTGACTTTGGTTTACTGTCTTGATTTCTCAGTGTGATTTAGTTTTTAAAAATGGTAATAATTTTTATTAAATATTAATAGATATTTAGTAAATATTATTAAATATTCAAAACATTATCAATAGTAGGTGAATAGGGGCTGACTGTATGTTGCACAAAGAACGGGCTGGTTTCCCTGCTACAGAGAAATCCCATTAAGACTGAACCTAAAGCATTTTTGTATTTTGTTTTTACCTGAAACATCCCTTCTTACAAGCTGAAATAGTAAATAAACAGAGTAAACTGTGAGGACTGGTGGTAAGTGAATGTCAGCCAATGCAGAACAGTTTAGGACAAAGATTATCTAAAGTAAGCAATACAGTATTTCTCATCTTATTTTCTGCTGCTTCTTAATATTCAGTATAATAAACTTAGTGTAGAAAATTGAGCAAATCATGCCATTGGTATGAAAGGGTTCAGAACTGATATCATAGCTGTTGTTTCATCTACCAGACTTTGAATGATGCCATGGCAGAAATGTCACTCCAAATCCTATTTTCTGTAAAGGCTGTTAATTTTATGAAGTACAAAATAATAACCATTGGATTGTGCAGTCCTTTGGAAGTGTGTGCATGCCCTGGGCTCATAGCTTAAAGGGGGATTGAGGGATTTACATGCCTATTTCTCTTTGAAGACTGGATTGAGTCTGAACTGTGTCAATATCAAAGCAAGTGGTATCAGCCCAGGGGGGGTGCAAACAGGGCCACCAGGTGATAGGAAGCAGCAGAGGAGACAGGCGCTGCAGGCTCCTAAATCTTTCACTGTTTGTATTAATTTGAAATTAATTAAAATAAATACAATGAAAATAGTTAAAAACCCTAAAGATTTTCTATTTCTCCTTTATATGGGGTGTTTCAAATGCCAAAGACTAACGTGAGCAGGGACTTCTTACTTTTCCAATGCCCCCAAACATGCTTGTATCTTGTTTTACTGTTGAACTGATCACTCATTTCTGTTTATTTACTAATAAACTTTACTTTGAAGGTAGTCAATCTCTTTTACTTGGGGCTTTTGCCCTACATTTATGCCTTGGGAAAGCCTTTCCTTTTATTTGGAGTAGTAATCTTTTAATGTTTGGTGAACTAAAACCTGGGACAGATTTCTGCGTAGTTATAACCTACATCTCTGCAAGGAATGTTGTTGTCTAGCAATTTCAGGTATGAATTTGAAAAAATGGACATCTGTATGTACAGTACTATCCATGAACACAGTGGATGCATATAGGTTATACAGCTGAGAATTCACTTAAAGGAAAATACTCAAGGTGTTGAATTTGAGTCAATTAATTTCCATTAAAAAAAAAAAGCAACAACAAAAACTGTGGAAGAAGCATTAGTAATCTCAGACACGGAAAGTTACATCTGACTTAATATAATATAAAAACACACTGTATTTTTATACTGTATTTGTACATAAAGCCCATAAAAACTGAAAGCATATTTCAGCCACTGGAAGGATGTAGAAGTATTTGGTTTCAGATGACTTGGCTGAAGACGGTAACCCTCTTTAATGTTGGGATGAGGATATTGTGACCAACTTATGCATATTACAGCAGTGTTTTTGATGGATATGGCAATTACCCAGGAGAAGTATTCTGCTTGTACAAATTCATGTAGAGATGAGCACACCCTGTCAACTGATGAAAAATAGCACCTATAACTCTGCTCTTACTGCCAAGTTAGATAACTCATCTAAGCTTATGTCTGTTTCTTTCCACCTCCATATGAGAGCAAGAGAATGAGCCCCTCCCAATAGTCTTCTTTCCCATGTGGTTCCCATGACATGCACAGCTGTCCAGCCCAGAAGTCTTTTATTTGCCTTTGGTTGGACAAAGGTGAGAGAAGGAGATGGCATGTTGCCAAGCAGGTGAGGGCAACATCTTATGTTTAGAGTGCCAGCCCTCTTGTAAGTCATTGCATGAGATGACACATAACATCTCTTGCTTGCTTTGGAATAAAGGCAGCACAACTCCTGTTCATCATTCCTGATAGGGCAGATAGGTACAAAGGAAAAAATGTTTCCTTAGTGTTGATTTATTAACTTTCATAGAAATGTTATCAATGTGAAATTGTGCCCTTTCTTTCTATTTATAGTTCATGTGCCAGCAAGAGTTGGATTAGTTGCCCAACACCCAGGGAGCACAAATTGCTTACTTTCCATTCTACCTCAGCTTATTTAACACAGAGCAGCAGTGCACTTCAATATGCACAGAAAGGATGTAGGGAACAAGTATTGGCTCAGTAATCCTGGCATGTCATATTATTTCTTCCCTTCACTGTCTGCTGGAAGAATGATTTTATTTAAATTAAATAAATAGCTGATTCTGTAGCTACTACCTGAGATCATGTATTTGACTAATTCAGGTTTCCTAGAGGGCAGGATAAAATTTCACTGTTAATTTCCTAGCTCAGTAGGGTAGAAAATGCAAAATGATCTAGCTTCAAAAATCTTCAAACATACATAACACAATTTCCTATTTAAGCAGCATCTCTGTATCAGGGAGGCAGAGGTAGTTGATAACATCTTACAAGTGTGCATATATTATAAGTAGAGGAGCTGCTACTGCTGTAAATCACCTCAAAATCATAACCTATTGTAAGTTACTAAAAAGCCAATGGCTATAGCTAGGTGAGAAGAAAACACTGGTTTATTTTAGGGACAGTGTGTTCTAGGGTAAACAGTGATTTTTTTTTTTTTTTAAGGGGCTCTAGTGGGAACCTTTTCTCGCTTTTCTCTCCTTCCCTCCTTTCATCTCCTCCAGATGTCTTGAGGTGTGAGCCCTATCCAAACACATTTCTTTTCAAAAGTCCTAACTAGAGTCCCTATCTAGAGAGTAAAAATCCACTTGTTTAGAGTAAGGAGACATGATGTTTGTGTTGCAGGGAAGTTTGTTAATGGAGCTGCAAGGTGGCAGCTTTGTTCTTCAACAGATTTCTCCCCTTTCTGTGACCCCTGTAAAAGCAATAAGCCTGGTTCTGCACAGAGTCTGTGCTATGCTCCTTAGTTGACTTTCCGGCAATACCTCACATTTTCAGATTGACTCAATTAAATGTATTTGCAACAGTGTGACTGTGCTCTTTCCCGTGGTACAACAGGGCAGACTGTAGCACTTGCCTGTCTGTACTCTGGTCTTTCTTGGAGTTCTATCTCAGGATTCTAAGGATTCTAAGTATAAGCCATATTCTAAGTATAAGTCAATAACCTGCCAGCTGTGACAATCATGCCACCAGCTGCTTATCAAGATCAGTCATAACAGGGATCTGCTCCTGTGATGTTCTGCCCAATTTTGTGTTGAGGCTGCCGTGGTATCCAAACTGCTCAGCATCTCACCAGCTTCTGTGGCAGGGAACTGACCTGCAGGCCAGGGTCACTAGTCTGTTTTGGCCATTTAGAATCCACTTTTTGGTGCCTATGTGTGACTTGTCGTTTGTACACAGGGAAGCTAGAGTCTGTGAAGCTCATTCATGGTGATGGTGGCATGTAAGGCAGCTTCTCACCTTGCTGAAGGAGGTGGGATATAATACCAGAAGCCAAAGACCATTCATTTCAAGGCTGGATTCTAGGATGGATCAGGGGAGCTCACCATGGATCACCATGGCTGTCCTGCCCTGTTCAAAATGCGATGGTCAAAATGGTTCAGGGTGAGCAATTTGTTCGATACGGAAGACAAGAGCAGCTGTGTTTAAATGAAACAACTCAGAGAAGTGTCGCCAGTGAGAGCTTGCTGCACCAGTGGAGGTGGGGGTGTGTGGTGTGTCCATCCATTGTTGCTACTAACGTCCCTCTCAGCTCAGTGTCAAGCCTGCATCTCCCCCTGCCACTTCCATGCTTTCCATCCCGTGGCTGCCCATATCAGGGCAGCTCTGCACCACAGTGCAACAAGGCCCATGTGATGTCTTCTGCTTGGGCAAAGCCAGACAGCCTGACACCTGTGGGACACCTGGGAAACCCTGGGCTGAGGCTCAGCTGCAGGTCCTGCTATTAGCCCTCCCCAGATTTGATTTGTGCCACAGATAGGTTTGTCCCCTAGTATTTTTGTTCACTATTACCTGAAAAATTCAAGTTTACCCTTAGCTCTGGTGTACTACTTCTGAGGTTTTCAAAAATGCATGATATTTTAAACCATTATTCTTTATTTAGACAAAGTTTTTTTGTATGTCAAATCCCTTGTTGCCTGTTTACAATCTAAATTGACTAGAATTGGAAAATTGAGCTAGTTCAGTCTAAGAGGAGTGTGAATGTATTCTGCAAAATGTGAGAAAAAGTGAATGACTATAAAGTCTTGTTAAGGTTGAAACAAGTATGATTTGGAAGAGAGTGAAAAAATTGTGTAAACAAATAAAAATTCCAAAATAGCTAACTTATAACAAAATACCTACCTTTGTGTATTTGCCCATGGAATTTTAAAAACACCGTGTGGAAGCTTTTCTGGTGTCTGCCCCAATAAAATTTGCCAAATAGGTTCACATCATACACCAAAGGCCCACAGTTGTGGGATGTGGTTCCTAATATTATCTTGTGATTCTGCAGTGAGGCAACATGATCTCAGACTGTATCTTCTATATTACTATTTTGAGGGGCTTAGAATCCTCTCACTTGCTTGTATCTGCATTTTGAGTGATCAGCTAAACATCCTGCTCATGTAATTATCTTTATGTACTTCATCAAAATAGACTCTAATGCATGTACATATCACATGAGAAACACTTTGTTAAACACTGTGGAAGAGTTTGATGTGTGGAAGATTGGAAGGAGGGATTGTTCGGAATGCGTTAAAGTATGGTAACTGCTATCAGTTTCAGAAATAGAAGAATGTAGGTATAATATAGGGAAATGCTTCATAGTCATAAGTTCTACTAGTCTGCTAAATAATCTTCCAAGTCAAGTGGTGCAATTCCTGTTGCTAAAGACTCTTAAAATAGAACAATAGCACAGTGTTAGAGGCAATTCCTCTCTGGTGAGGTGCTAGACTAAAAGATATAATGCTATTCCATATCTACCCACAGCTCTGAGTGCTGAAGCAATTTCATTTCAGATTGAACAAGAAAATGGTAGTGAATGTTTCAAAACTGGTTTTAGTGTCTCATGAGAGCTATTGATTTGTTAAAAATTATAGAAATATTAAACGGAATGTTTTATGTATACTTCCATGATACTTTCTTTAATATACAGAATTTCTCACTGGCTTTTGACCTTGTATTGCTAAATGTTGAATTTCCATTCTAATAAGCAAAAATGTCAAAGTGTCAGATTCAGGTGGGTGGAGAAATGAGGAAATTAAAATGAACACCGAAGCCTTGAATAGATGCCTAATTGCCTTGGAAATGAGTAGAACATTCAAAACTGTCACATGGTTGACAGGTATACTAATTGTTCTTAAAAACGTAAGTATTTTGTAAATACAAAGAATTTCCTGTGTTAAAATACATTCCAATAATTTTCCTATGAGTGATTGTCTGTTCAGTTTTCTACATGACAAATTCAAGTTTTTTCCCTTTCTGGTCTTGTTCTGATATTAATATTTTGATGGAAGAATCACTTTATGCCATCATTTCACTGTGAATAAAACTAAAATAGAGCAGTATTGAGTGAGAATTCTCGACTTTGTGGGGCAAAGCATCTGGAAAAGTGCAGTATGTCATCCAGGAAGAGCAAAGGCATTTTATCTGCTTTCCAGACTCTCAACACTTACTTTTCATACTCTAGTTGTTAAAGGTGGGGAAAAAAACATTCAAAGAATGACTCAGAGGTTTTGGCACAGAGGTTTCTCTCTGTTTGCAGAGATTGAAACAGCAGTGCTGAAGTATAAGTTATCCATTCATTTTGGTGGGTTTTAGGTATGGTGCTTGTGACAGTATTTTAAATGTGATAGTATTTTAATAGCTTAGATGAGGTTTTTGCTATCCACACTGTTACCTCCACCTCTGCCCATCAGAACACACAGCAGAGGGAAGCAGTTCCTCGTCTGTCCCACCCCTTGCAATGATTAAGTAGAGGCAGGAAGATCAAGCTGGTTTAGAAACACAAACGTATTTTTATAGGAAGATGCCAACCTGAAATATTTAAAGGGGTTTCAAATTTGCTGATCTTAAGTTTGTCAAAACTGAAAAAATCTATGAAACTGTGAATTCTGCAAAGCTCGCTTTTTATGAGCAAAGAACCAGTAAAGAATTTTGCCAAGCTCTCGTGTCAGCTCAACTCAACAGAGTGCTTAATCATCATGTTTGTTATTGTTATAAAGTGCCATATAAAATCTGCATTTTTAGGTGTAAGAAGGCCAGTCTGGGAGATTCTGTGTCTGCGTTCTAAAATTGGCCTGGCTCAGACCTGGCAGCTCCAGTTCCAGTTTTTGGCACTTATATCTGTCTGGCTTTTTGAATGTGGCTTAAAGTACCCAACTCACTTTCCTGTCCATAAAATGGGGTGGGAGAGTAAAAATGTCTATGCAGGTATTGGGTAGTAGGGCAAGAAGGAAGAGACAGATAGTGGCAAATCCTCTTTTTGGCCCATTTCCACACAGGGTTATTTGACTAATTATGAGCACCTAATTTAGTCACTGTGACTCTTAGTGTTTAATCTGCAGAGGGTAAAAAGTAGTTCAAACCACTTGCACGCCAGGCTGCCAGACACTGATTTCACTGCAGAAGGTAGTGCATTGCCCCACGATTAGATTAGTCCCATTACAGACACCCAAAGTGTCTCTGTTGCCAGATATTGATTCAGTGATGAGTCTCATGAATGTAGCTACTGTGGCAGCCAACTTAGGAACCCCTCTATTGGGTAATTTCATCAGCACCTTCTTTATTTTAAAGGTGTCCTGTGGCTGTTCTTGTGCTGCCCTGGTCCATAGATCACAACTACTTTATTTATTGCAGTATAATGAACTTCATTTCTTAGAAGGATACAAAGAAAGCAGTGAAGCCATTTCTAAAATTACAGGGTTTTTCAATATTTAATTCACATTTTCTAAAACACCAAGTCTTCAGGGATACTGAAGGGTATTCCATCTGATAGGGATGTGGGGGGTGATGAGGAAGAAGAGAGCTGCTGGTAGAGTGTGAGTTTTACAGTCTGAGGGAAGGCCTTGGTCAGTCCAGAACCAATAATAGGAACAAGCTGAACACGTATCTTTCTGGGACACACAGCACTTGGAACAGTGGCACTTAAAATGTCTTTTTGAAAATATGAAGGCAAGGAGCAGCTGGAACATGCCTGTCACATCCAAATGAAAACCCTTCTGAAGACCAGAAAGCTCGCTATAAATTGTCTCTTTTTCATACTCTAATCTTCCTATGCTATCTGTTGAGGGGGGAAGTACTCATTTAGAAGTGAGCCCTGTGGGTATTCATCGAAATGGATTAATCTTTTAATTTAGCCCAAAGAAAAATTAAGAAATAAAGCTTTGAAGAAGTGAGAGCTCATCCATTTCTCCTTTTCCTTTTTTTCTTCCTTTTGAAAAATGTTTTTCTTTTTCTTCTACTAATTTTTTTCCCTTCTTTTTATACCTTCCATTTCCTCCATTCTGGATTAATCTGCCTTCTAATGGAATCACAGTTAAAATCTTTGTAGTCTCCCACTAATGAAGTACGACCTTACAGGACTTTTGGAAAACTTTCTTCTCCACCATGTCCCTCTCATGCGTTTCAATTCAGTTTGTAAACCAATACTTAAAAAGGGTTGATTCTGGATGTCTAGCTATGGGACTCCTACCTGGGGTATTTCACTGACTTCACCTGCAGTTTTTTTGTGCTTTCTGAAATTCAAGTTTGTGGTAATCTAGATGCATTCAATTCCATAAAGATACGTCTCCAAAAAGCACCATATATTGCTAGTCAGTTTTGCATTTCGTATTGTCTGTGAGGTTGGAGCCAGTGAGGCACTCCGGCTTTGAAATCTGTAACTAAATCAAACAATTGCCTGACTGAACCAATTACTGTCAATAACAAAAAATCATTACAAACTCTATGATAATAGGCTTCCTTCCAAAGATAGCTTTTTCTTGCCTTTTCTTTTTTTTTTTTTTTCCCAAAAATAAGCATCAATTTAAAGATACAGAAAGTTTGATATGGTAGTTACAAGCCAACTTTGAGTCACAGTGAGGCAGAGAACTACCTTTGTCACAGTTTTGAATTATGGAAATTTTGAAAGGATTTTTAACAATATGTTTTCCCTTGTGTGATTTCTGCTTAGGGTCAGTGAGCCTGTTAGCTTGCTTTCCTAAACAAGAAGCAAATAAGCTTGAGGTTGTGTTTCTTTGATCTCTTTCAAGAAGGACCAAATTTAAAAAGTGAGACTGAGACGATCTCATTGCAATTGTATTATTAATAGCTGCTGTCAAAAGTAAAATGTTTTGAATTTGTCACACACATAGTTCAGTCCAATTGCCATACCAGCAATAAACAGGACCAATGTTATAAGTACTGTAAATATTACTGGCAAATCACATTTAGACCTAAAGGCTTCTGAAAACTGAGCTGGCCTCTTTACAGTACATGAAAAATCAATTAACAAAATGGTATGCCCTTGCAAAATGAAGTGTGGATAATGAACACAAATAAACGGGGATTTGGGAAAAGCCTGTAAACTGTCCCTTTTGAGAGGGAGAGTGACTGATTAGTTGAGGAGAACCAGGGTGGATTAGTGCAGGTATGTATTAACAGTGGAGCAAAGGAAGACAAACTTCAAAGAGGTTTCTAATCTTTGATCCCATTAGGAATCCTGCAGAAGACTTGTGAATTCTAATTTAGTTGCGCGAGAAGTATTACAGCCAAAAGCGTGCAGCACTATTTATAGAGGAAAAACTTTTTCCATGTAGAGGTTGGGCTGGAATATCATCCATGACATTTTTTCCATCACACTAATCTAGTCCAAACAGGTTAAAATTGAGGTAATTTATGTAAGTCTTCCAGGTGCTCTTGAGAATATCTGCAATATAAGAAGGAACAGCATCTTTTGGGGCTCTCAGTATTGCCACGAGTCTGTTAGTTGTGATCCAAGAACTTGAAAATTGCAGTTTAAACAGCCTTTCCTTCCGGCTCACTCCTTGACAATCTCTAGTGGCCTGGGCAAGATTACATGAGGCTGTAAACAGTTCCAAATGTTGTGGATCTTCATCTTGTGACAGGTGTGAGACCACAGGCTTTCAACTTGGGAATTCCAGAGTTAGTTTAAATACTAGAAGAAAGCTGACTGAGGTCTGAAATAAGTAAAACAACCACTGGCAGAAAAATGACAGACTGAGACCCTCCAACCATGAACACTATGCCAAATAAAATGGAAACAATTGCACAGTATTTTCCTTCAGGGTGGGAGTTATCAGGAGCTGTAGACTGTTGGCACACCAGACATCAGTGATATTACCAACAGCAGTAGAAATCGTTCAGTCCCTTGGAGATGAGCGTGAGAAATGCATGCTTCCCATGTGGCAGCTTTAAGGATGTTCCTGGGGCATTGGTGTACTTGGAGGAGAAAGCTGCTATTGTTTGGGTTGAACTGTGGTTTACAAACAAGCCTTTGACTGTCTGTTCCTTGTGGCAAAAAAATCAACCAAGCTGGGCTACATGGTGTGCATCTCCAATTTATGCTTTCACAACTTCATGATCTGCTCATATGGTTTAATGCAGTCTAAGTTACCATTGCTACTTCCATAGAAGGCCATGCAGTCAGAAATAAAATATGAACATTTAGGATGAGAGAATAAGGTGCTCTGACTCACAGATGGGAACCGGGCCTTTTCAGAGTAGCTGACAGCATTTGCATACAAACCTCAGCATCTGATCCTGTGTTGGAGAGGTTTAACTCAGAATGGGACATTTCACTCACTGTGTGTCAGTTCACCAAGTAGTCATAAGGTTACTGTGTTATTTTAGTGCACACTATTACTGCACTAAAATAGTGTGCTAATAGGGCTATTAGTAAATAAACAGTGTGTATTTATTTCTATGTGAAAAGGTAGAAATTGCTAACCAGAACGCAGTGGGGACAATGAGTACACTGGCCAGCTGGTGGAGTGATGCCAGCAGCAGCCACCAGCAGCACTAGTGCTGCACAGTGGACCTTGGTGACACAAAATGAGGCCAAATCAGTTAATTCTTGATGTCATAAACCTATTTCCAGCTGAAAATTACATCAATCCTCTCTATTTGTTTTCTTTTTTCAAAGCAACCTTCCCAAAGAAGATGGTTTCCATTATAGTCCTTAATTAAACTACCACAAAGAAAAAAAATAGCTTCTAATCGTCAAAGAAGAATTGAGAGACACCCTTCTATCTCACCACTAAAAGCAAAGAAGCAATACAGAAAGCAAAGGAATGAGTTGTTTCCTACACTGCTATGCATCTCAGAAATAGTGTACATTTCTGTCACTGTCATAGTGTAATATTTATGTTTAGTCAGTAGTTAACTTCCTTTCTATCACACCTTACAGTTATACTGTGTTCCTGCCAGCCGTTCCTTGAAAGGTATGTACAACCTCCAGAGAAACTAAGCAAAACTGAGTGAGGAATGACATGTTGTGCATACAATGGTGTGTCTTGATTAAAGCGTCTTATGACCAAACCTGGGAAACCATGGTATTGTCTTCCCCTGCTGCTAAACTGTATGGAATAGTGCAGACTGGAGCTCAATCTATGCCCTGAAAGTGCNAAAAAAAAAAGAAGAGTATATAATTTATTTCACAGTTTCTATAAACTCTTCTTCTCAGTGTTTACCATGCATCACCAGACAATCTAGGAATTAATATTACTTTGTAATCTGAGGAAAGGGGATTTCCCAATGAATGTTATTACAGTACTTTTATTTAAACTGTAGGGCTATTTTTAGATGCTTGGATATGTCCTGGTATAAAACATTCTTTCTCTGACATGTTCTAATGTTGACTAAATGCATTATGTACTGCCTCTAAGTATCTAAGGAATTTTAATTGTCTCAGAGGTACACAATAGCTTTTTAGAATTAGGATATTTATCACTTGTCACAGCTTGTAAATTTAGATACTGAACAGGCCTGTACACTGTCAAGCTGTGTGGGAAAGTAAGAAGAATAAGCGGTAGAGTCACGGTCTCTGTATGCCTTCCAAACAATAGTTTGGAAGTATGTTCTAAAAATGTCTAAGATGTAGTTTAAAAAGATGTAGTTTAAAAAAAAAAAAAGCTTAAACTTGAAAGCAAGATGCAAGAAAATGTCAAAGAAAAAAGTTGATCCTATGAAACTGTCTCTTGTGCACACAAGTCAGTCCCACTCCTTTGGCAAAGTGATAGTTGCTCTAAGAAATGTACTGAATTATGCATGGCTTACCAACACTCCTTCATTGGAGCTCAGTCATGATGGCTTCAGGGAATGTGTGCACTCCTGAACTGTCATCTGTCTACCCATTGTGCAAATCAAAAGTATCTGCAGATAAAAAATTCAGATTAATTGAAGAAAGCCCCTAAGTAGCTCACTTAGTGTTAGAAGCTTGCTATTAGTCACAGTCCGAAGATTCAGCTGTGGACCGTCACAGTGAACAATTTGCAGCTAGGATTCATTTGGTATTTCCCACTTTAGAGCATGCCAGCTAGCATGGTAGAAACACCCCTCAACTAGTAAAACTAGTCTAAAATATCAAAGATTGGTACATTTTAAAACACACTGGCCTTTTCCTGGAGCCTACAGTTTCATATCCATGTAAGTTTTTATTTTGTTTTGTTTTTAATTGGGTTACATAGATGGAAACCTTTCCCTAAGTGGTATCTCTGTAGCTGTCATAGAATTAGCCAGGGTGGCAGGAAGCATCTTGGCAGGGGTGAAGGCAATGCAGCAAGGTTGTGCCCAGCCTTGCTATGGGGAGGACTAAACACTGCAGGTCCTTGGCCCATGGGAAGACAGTTTTCTTTAGCAACTTGGCATGACAGAAGCCATGCTTCAATAGGGAGCAAATTGCCTCCTGTTTATATTTGCACACCTCTGCTTTGGGCAACAGAGATTTAATCGCTGTTGTGTTGTTGAAAAGTGCTGGTTTTCTAAGTGCTATTATTGTTCACTTCTGAGAAATATTTCTATATTAAAAGATTGGTTAGAAACTAGCTTTACTTCTTAATGTTTCTCATCCTGACACCTGCCTGCATAGTCTGTGCATTCACTTTTTCTCTGTGATCATCAATAGTGATCCTGTGATCTGCAGTCTTTCATTTATGACTTCTCCCCTTCCCATATGGCCAGGCATTTGGAGTAATCATCCTCTAAAATACACTTTATTCCCTGTTTTAACAGTTTTTAAAACGTGGGCATTCTGTCAGTGTTTGATTAGCGTGCCTATGCACTATCTCTGCTTTGCTGTTTTCTCTCATGCCTGCACACAAGGGACTCCCTCTATTATTGGTGCTGTCCGTCACTTGTATGGCACCATGCACACTCCCGGTGATGCCTGTGATTTGGAAGACTGGTACTAAATAAGAATTGTGATAAGATTTGCCTCCACTACAGCAGACACAAAGCTTCACCCGGCTCTTTTGCAGGTTGTAATTAACTAATGAAATGTATATGTAATTAGCTTTGATAATGCTTTCAGGAAACTGCTGCAGGATTGCTTGAAAGTTTACCTCACAGTGTAGGTATTTGAGGGGCAAGTTTGTTGGGGAAGGAAGCTCCACTGGAGTTTTTAGGTATTTTCCATTGAGTGGATCGTAAAGGAGTTGGGCCTTTTGCCAGACTTGGCTATCTGAACTTTTTGCATCTTCCATTTCCATTGCAAGGTCCTCCCACTACTTGATGTAACGCTCTGGTCACTTGGAGGCAGGCTGCTTGTGCTGGCATCTCACATTGGCAGCTAGGGCTGTACAAAGGGATTGTAGTGGATAATGTGCTCAATCAAATTAGCCCCGTGGTTTCTGAGCATGCATCAGTTCTGCCTGAGGCAAACAAGATGCTGATGCCATCAATATGCTGCTCCTGCCTGTGGTTGTGGGGACCAGGAGCTGTGCCTGCCGGCTCCTGATGTCTTCTGATATTTCATCTTGCACAGCTGCAGCGCTCTGAAGTTGGAGGTCCCACCACAAGCAGGAGTGCAGCAGCGAACCAAATGCTCTCAACTTTCTCGATTCCTGTCCTTGGCTTGGTATTGGAACTGATAATTCTAATACAAATGTGTCGAGAGCAAGAGATGAGATGTAGAAGCCTAGAGCAGTAAAATGAACTAGGCCAGTAAAGCACTTAGTGTGTTTTATGTCCCCCAAAATGTAGTGTATATTCCTGTGTATCAACTGATATGTTACTTTCAGCATTTTGGTTATGATCCGAATAAATGCATTTAAATTTAACTTCTCTTTAGCATTAGCTTGCAGACCTGGAGATAAATAAGCCACAGTTCGCATTTGTTGCATTTTAAATTCTGCTTAGCAGATTTCTAACTATTCAGTTCTGGCAGCATTTTAACAAAGATACAGTAACAAATCACCTTATATGAATTAATGTTCATCTGGTAAGGACTGGGGACTTTAGGTTTTACACTTTCCTTCTATTTTTGCAGTATTGTGCTGGAGATAAAGCATTTTTTTCTGGTACTGATTAGAAAGAAATGGATAAATAAAAAGTTTAACAAAAATCTGCAAACACTGAGAGATGGGAAGGGATGGCTCAGCTGGGGGTGGCCCCAGCACCCACCCTGCATCAGGAGTCCTAAACTGTCCATGAGCCATGGTGGTTTGTAGCACAGGGTTTCAAGACAAACTCTTGAAGATCTCAGAGTGATGCATAGGATTTAAACAGTACAAATACAGGGAGCAATTAAAGGCTTGAAGGTCACTCGCACTCATACTAACTTCAGTAATTGTTTTTATTGGCTTCATGGGGTCTGTTCAGTGCCACATGCCGTGGAAGGAGACTGTGCTGCACACTGCTGGGAATCCATGTCATTCAGGGAACTCAGGAACAAGGTGTTTCCACTGTGACTGCAAGTGGGAACTCCAATAATAGCAGATAATAAGCAACCTACATTTGCAAATACCTCGCTTCAGTTTAAAAAAACCAAACTCAACAGATTATTGGCCAGTTGAGGGCTGATCCACTTACAGCAGCATAAAAAGCTGCAGTTAGCTGGAATACGGAGAGCTTCTCCACATGTTGATGTTGGTTCCAGTTCCATTGATCCTGTAGAAAGAGCCTTGCATGTTACTGATGGCTGAAGGAATGGAATATGGTGACAGATTTCAGCATTGCTGTGTTACGTGATATGGTTAGACACAGAAACCTTTATTTTGGTGGACAAACCTCAGTCCAGTGAAATTTAATACATTGATATTTATAAAGAAGTTTCTACTTAAAAGTATTGGTAAATAATAATTGGTTTTCTTTCACAAAACTGTTGGGAGGCGGGCAAGTGTTGTTATCACTGCCTTGTGGAAAGGAGAAGTGAGGAACATGTATATATGCCACATTCCTCACAAGAGCCATCTTGGAGCATGTTGGAAGGTTTATGTAGGAAATTTGAAGCCCAAGTTTCTCCAGCTCTCTAAACCTTTTCTGTTCCAGGATATTTGGTCTGAGAGACCCAGAGATGAGCTTTCTGGTAGCACAACATTGAAAATAACAGCCCGCTGTAGGAACAATGCTCTGGAAAAAATGTTTTTTCCTAAGCCATTGTCAGGGGGAACATGATAATGCTTCAAGACCATGTTTGAAATGTTCTGACACAAATGTCACATTTAGCTACATGTTCTCTCCAGTGGAACAAAGTTCTGCTTCCTTGGGGGAAGTTTTAGTAACATTTATGCTTTTGTATGATGCAATGATGTCCTCTCCAGTCTTCCTGAGCAGAGGAACTTCCATGGTCGTGTTCCCGCAGTGCAGCAGATACAGTACTTTAGTCTTTAAGGCTGGCTTTGGCATTTATCATATCAAAGTATTCAAATTTATAAAGCAGTTTCTTGGAGCTCAGTTAGTCCCATGTGTGACTTTTTTACAGAACAAGCAGCGGAGCTGCCTCCCTGTTAACACTGTGTAGGGAAAAGAGAGAACTGTGTCATGTAAACTGCAGGGAAATTAGAACAAGCTAATCAAAGAAGAGCAAAGAGGGAAATCAGACATTAAAAACGCTTTCATATGGAACACAAAACATGGAACTAGAAACATGATCCTAATGTATATTATACTCTAGTGCACAAGTAAAACTATAGTCAGAATACAGGCAGAAAAAAATATATTTGATAGCAGATACTTTTTCCATTAAGAAAAGGTAGTGTAGGTAAGGCATTTCACAAAGATTTCTCAGGGAGATCAGAGACACAGGGTCACTGAAAACAGGGCACCATGGCAAGGAGTCCTTGTTCTTGAAGGATGATCAACAATACTTGCATGATTTGCGCAGATTTTTCTCTACTGTTGTTTATCACCTGTTTAAAGGATGGACTTTGACTGGGAAGCTTGTTCCTTTTTTACTGTTTGAAAATAATTCATGATGTCTAACCTGTATTTCTCTTGTAAGAGTTTAAACCCATTTCTCTTGTTCTATCTGCAGAGGATGCAGAGAATTGGTTTTGCCCAATACAGAAGCAGAGAATTGTTTCTGCCTAATACATATTTGAAGACTTGTCAGGTCTCATCTCATTTCCCTTCTGTAGAACTGTATCAATCCCAGTGCTTCAGCTTTTTCCATGTCATATTTTCAAAGATCTCTGATAATCTTCCATTCCTTATCTTTGGACTTCTAGTTTACCTGAGTGTGGTTCCCAAACCTGGACTAGACATAGAAAGCTAATATAAATCCCACTTTGTAAAACTTTTCATAATGGAGGTCAGTCATTGATCCCCCACAAGGGCAGAGAATTTAAACTTGTCAGTGTTGACATGACTTGCCCAAGAATACCCATCAGGGAATGAGCAGAGCCAGGAAGATGACCTAAACTCCCTGGCCAGTCCCTGTGAAGACTGGTTTCCCTGGAGAAATGTACTACCTGCAAGCCTTTCATTGGTGAAATGTGGGTTAACCAAAAGATCTGAACTGCCCCCAGGAAGTGGTCCTTTTCCTTACAAAGTGAGAGATGTAGCAATATTCCTTGTATTTATGCGTTGACTGCTCTTGGTATGGTGTTAACCCCTCTAAACTCCTACAGGCTCCAGCCTCTTGCAGGTTGAAAGCACGACACTTTAAAATGTGCTTTATCCTCCTCCTTGTCACCTTCAAAACTTTCCATAAATAAAGATAGGCACCCAAGTTTAAACTCTATTCAGGGCAAATATCTTTGTGCCCTTTATTGATGAATTAGTGGAGAAAATCAGAGCATTTTAATAAAAAAGAGCTAGTATAGTCTGCTTTCTCCAATCAAGTTCACTTTACCAATCAAATAAAGTAAAAGTACAAGTGGCTCTAAAAAGAAACTGTAGAAGTTGCCCAGCATGAGCTGCAATTGCAGCAAATATATTTATCCTTAACTATTGTACAGTAGTGAGTACATAAAAATGTTCAGCTTTCTCCTTAGGTATATGATGTTTGCTGAAACACAGCACAGCTCAGCCATATTGAGTAAACACATACTTTGTCTATCTGGTTTAAAAATATTCTAATCATTATTCAGTTGATCTATGCATCATGTCTTTGCAAGTGCTTGTGCATGTTTAATTCTTTGCTGTTTGGTTGCGGTTTGGTTTATTGTTTTGCTTTGGTTTTTTATTTGTTTGTTTTAATAAAAGTATGTTCATTAATTTTCCCCTCTTCTCTATTGCAAAAGTTTATCTGTAATTTAGAATGCAGGAACTTTATTACCAGTGGAAATCAATGTACTAATTTGATACCAGCAATTTCTCAACCTATCCAATGCCAGAGGGACCCCCATGCAAGAACAAGTGTACTAATACAGCTTTATGAACATGCAGCACTCGCACCAGCACACTGCTGATTAGAAAACACAGGAGACATTTCTTCAAAGGATTCTGAATAAAGCCTTTGGACCCATTTCCACATGTGGATTTTTTTCATTGTCCTAAATACATTTGTTAGACTACCTCATTTTGAACAGTAGATGAAGCTACATTAGGGAAATATTTTGTATGTGTTTAATCCATCAGTGAAAACAATTGAGACATATATATATATATATATATATATATTTGACCTGATAAATATCTCAGCATTTGAAATCCTTCCAAAACCTTAGATAGTGCTACTTAATCTCTTAAACATGCACTTATAATGACTTAAGAATCCGCACTCTGGAGATCTTGTGACCCAGTTGTGCTCTGTGTTGCCGTTTGCAGAAGGTGATTTGGATTTTATTAATCCAAATAATTTTTGAACTCTATGAAACATACTCAGGACTTTGTGAGGGCTAATGAGCATTGCTTGCAAGCTAGGCAAATGGTGTACTCCAGCCAGAAGCTCTGTGATGGGGGCACAGCCCTGTGTTGCACACTGCAGCGGTGAGCTCTGCCCTTGAAAGATCTCTTAATGTAGTGTAGTTACTAGAAAATATGTGTGTGCTGAAACTTTCAGTGACATCAGATACTGTGTCAAGGAAACAGGCTGGAGATTGCCTGAAAGTTTTGAACTCAACTAATAGTTTCTTTAAATGTAAATCTTCTCTAATAATACTGAAGAAAGTAAATGCATTTCCTTCCTTTGAAGTACAGTGGTGATCTTAATGTGATTGAACCTGCATTTCAGAGTACTTGCCATCTCTGAATGTTTTATTGGTAACACTAGCTACAACCCCTTTGTATGACCCCTTACCTGTGAATTATTTCTGTTCTAGGGAGGGAGGAAAAAATTGTTAAATATGAAATAATATAATGCCTAGTAATTATCTCTCCTGAAGCCATAGAGGTGTATTTACTGGTATGAATGCACCAGTCTCAGTCATCATAAATCCCATGGTATTAAGCTGTTAAAAGCAATTTGTTACTGGTAATAATATGTATATACTTATTAGCAGCTTTCCATAGTTTAAACCCTAGCCTCTAAACTACTTGTGTTTAGAGAGATACTGTCAAGTGAAATGCTCCTTTTCTATGTTTCAAATAGTAGCTTTGATAGTTAAAAGGAAATAATGCAATTAAAAAGAAAAAGGAGAGAGAAAAAAAAGAAAGAAGTTGAACTTACTGTTTGGTTTTATTTACAACAGTCCAGCCATGTGGATTAATTAGTTACCATCTAAGCAATTTAATTTCAGACTTAATATCAGGACGTTTCCAAGAGGTACACTGCACAGCAACCCTGCACACCTGCAGCTGCACTTTGAGGGTTTCTGTCCATCCTCAAATCCATTGCTGTTTGCTTAAAAATCTGTTCCATTTTTAACATCATCACCTCTTTTACCTGCTCCATGCACACTTTGAGACCCAACATGTCACTCACCCTTGTCCCTGGGTCCTCTTAGCACTGGTGCTAGCTGGCATGCCAAGGAAGCATCCCAAGTTGCTGCTGGGGGAGATGAAAGGAGCAGCCTTGGCTGTAGTGTGATACTGGTTGCCTAAACAGCTGAAGGAGCACTGGCTTTACAAGGTGATAGGCATTTTGGGCTCACCTCATTAGCCTCTCCTCATCAGCAGATGGAAGGAGATCCTTTCTAGGAGCTGCGTAACAGAGGATGGCTGCTAATTATCATATACTAAAGACTTTGCATGGTGAACAAGAATGATTTCTAGAGAAGCAAAATGGGTTTTTTTCCAGGTCCCCACTGCAGCTGTCCATGCTGGACTGGGTCATGGCACTGCATGGAAAGCTCACCTTGATCTGTGCTTGCCTATTGTGATCTGCTGTAAGGTACAGCTGCATTAAAGGTACACATGCCCTGAACATTGCCCTCAGGTACTTCCTTTTCTGAAGACACATCCCATCATCCTTCTCCTATCCCACTGCAACTGGGTCACTTGAAGTTCTTCTCTGGCTACATGTGAGACCAGCAGGCCTTGCTGTCATGTAACACTTGCACCCTCTGGAGCTGAAAGCCTTCTCAGAAGGCACTGAGTCACCTTGCATTGCACAAGAGTCATGCTTTGTCATTCAGACTTAAATGTATTTCTTTTGTCAAGGGCAAATAAACATGCTCACTTCTCACTTAAGTAGGCTTTGGCAGTGAATGAGCTCTTTAAGCTAGTTTGCAAATAACTGCACTATAAGATAGCGAATTCTTATGGAGAAAAAAGAGGAGTGAAACTGTGAGCATACAGATAAACAATCACTTTTTCATAGGCTCTAATTCAGAAACCACAGGTAGAGCAGGGTATTCTGTATTAATTGGACCAGCTCTGTTTGCTCGTGGGCTTTTCTTCTCTCAGAGAAAGTCATCCCCTTCCAAAACCCCCTGAAGTCAGTCACGGTGTGGTCAGAACAAATGCAAGTGCAGCCCCTCCCCTTTCAAGAGCCTTGGGCAGTTTCTCGAGCATAACGGGCATTGAAAACCTCCATATTACATCTTGGTATTTAAAACTACTTGAAATATAAACAAGGATTCCTTGCTGCAGAGCTCTGTCCTTAAAAGTACCGTAAACAAAAATCAGGGATGTGAGCCTATGGTGCCTCCATAGTGCCAGGGACTGGATGCTGCTCATGTGCTCGATGAAACATTGTCAGAGGCATTAAAATGACACGTTTATCCTATAAAAAGAACTTGAAAGGTTCAGCTCTCTCAGCTACCTGAGCTCAGGTCTGCGTAAGTATTATTTGACAAAGCCTGGTTGTGAAAGGGCTTCTTTGGAGAGGGTAGCCTTGACCAAGTGACAATATATTATCCTTGGGGAATAAACACCCTTACATTTTGGAAGATTTTGCAGTTCTTTTGGGGGGTCAAAAGAAAGATTCCTATCACAAATGAGATAGAGGAAGGATAATGAAGGATATAATGAAGGATAATGAAGGATAGTGCCTGTTTGAGTGCACAAGGAAGATGCTGGGAGCTGGGGATTCAGGCACCTGTGATTGCATGATTGAATCTCATCTCAAGGTTTCAGAAATTCAGATATCTGGACTCTAGTGCTTGCAGTGCTTCCTAGGTGTGAGCTGCTCATGGCTCTAGCAACAGAGACCTGGCTCAGTATGGTCAGAGAACCCTGCAGAGCTACATGCCTGCCGCTGACGTCACTGCTGATTTTAGGCCTCCCACACTGCCCTCACTTCCCAAGGCAGTGGCAGTGTGGCAGCCTACAGGGCTATGTTATATGTGCCAGGGGTCCATGCACACGAAACCCAGGAGTGCCAGTCAGTCTGCCCCATTTCTGTCTTCCAGCTCTCTGATACAACAGGTAGGATTAACCATCCCTTGTGCCCAGGGTTTCATGTCTGCTCTAAGTAATGATTGTGGAATCTTTGCAAGTATCATCTGAAAAATTAAGTGCATCCAAAATAGTGTGTGTGCGTGTGAAAAGGTTGATTTCCTGAGTGGTCTCTGTCTGGCTTGGAATGGAAAGAAGTAATTTTTGCCCAGTAAATTGTTTCTGTAATTTGAAGGGTTTGATTCCTTTTTTCTTTTAACTTGTGCAAAGAAAGCAAGTGAGTGGCACAGGTATATTTACTGAACTATTACTCTGTATTGACTCAACTCTGATTTGTTCATACCTTAAATTCTGGTGCTATGCCTTGTCTTTAAAGATGAGCTATGGACGTTGGTTGCTTTTGATCTGCCTGCTTTCCACTCTGCCACTGTTAACTTTATTTGTCGACATGGGTGATGCAGAGTTGTCTCCAAAATTTCTCCTTCATTTTTAGCTGTGTGTGCTTCAAGGCTGAATCTATTATTTCTTGTACATGGCACATCAGAGGTACAACTATTCTTGTTATGGGATCAGTAACTGCAATCAAGTGAAGATTAATGGAAAGATTACTTCTGTGAATATCAAGAGTTCCTAAAATACAGTATTTTCCATGTTAATATATTCAGAAACTGGATCACAGTATTACCACCCCCAACTCTGCTATTCTTTGTCCTCTCTTTTACCCCATTTACACATGATGTACAGAGCTGTGATCTCTCCCCAGACAGTCGCTTGTAGTAGCAGCATCCTGCATTTCTGTACCTGCACATGATGTATCCCACTTAAGCAATTCTTTATGAGTGATTTGTCCTTTAAAGTACATGTTCTTGTTCTAGCAGAACATATAGTCTGTCTTTGGTCTCCCTTGCATACTATTTGAAGCCTAGCTCATGGACTTCCTAGGTGTTTCTTCTGTGGCAGTGAACTTGCATTATCAGAAATGGAAGAGATCTTGTTAAAAATGGGCTTGCGAAGAAGGTGAAGAAGCTAGCCCAAGTACCTTAAAAACTGAAGCTTTTACTGTTATGTAAAAATTGAGTCTCTGTATTTTTTCCCTTAGTCACTGTTCTTCTTCCCAAAATCCCCTGAGAAAGCCCTTATCTCAGTAGCTAGGCCTGAAGAAATGTGACCCTGAAAAAGTTTAAGTTTTCCTATTGGCCCATTAGTTAACCCTTTCTATTGGTTGTTATTCCTAGATTCTTATTAGACTATCTAGGATCCTTCTGAAACATATAAATACCCCTACCCATGTTAATAAACTCTCTCTCTCTGCTTCCTCTCCTGTGGTCTCTGTGTGGCTGTTTGTGGGGCTCGGGGACCATGTGGGGGGGGACAATGGGGGAGTGAATCCCTATTATCCAAGGAGGTTAGTTCCCCGGTATCCAGACGTGAAAACCCCCTCAGCTATCGTCATTTCTGCCTCATTAGAGTAATTATTGTCCTGGTCTTGTCAAAATGGAATCCAAAATACTTCTCCTTTTTTTTCATTATGAGCATGCTGCATCATTGCCAATTATTTTCGAGTCAGAGGTATCGCAATCTCGTTGATGTTTTCAGCCATATGTTGCATAGTGTGTGAAACTTGTCAGTTCTCAAGAGAGTTTTCGTGCATTTGTGCCCCAGAATGGTGCCACACAAGCTCTTGGGTCTTCTGACGTGGTGTGAATAAAATCCTGAGAGTATGTTGTCAGTGACTGGCCTGAAGAGCAGCTGAAGGATGTTCTCACAGTCCTCCCCACTGCAGTGACAAGTTCTTACATTTTTTATTTTCCTGCCTCCTCCCCTAGAAGAAAGGCAGCAGAAAATTGCCAAGTCCTCACAGGTCCTGGGCATGGATCTGGTGGGAAAACATGCACAGGGTTATGTTTTCTTGCTGAGCTCGACAACATGGTCTATTGGGCTAGAGGGACATACTTGACTAGAGGAGGTGCTTGCTGCAGAGATTTTTTTGCCTATCTCAGTGTTTCCTCTGTGCACAGGCTGCAAGCACAATGTGAGAGCTATGCAGAGGTAGCACACAGATGGCTTTCAGAGGATTTCAAGCCACATCCCCAAAGTCTTAGTGTCAGTCCTCCTCTTGCTTTTCCTGTCTGGTTGTATATAAGATGCCTAAGTCTGGTCCTTCACTTCTTTTGCGGTGCTTTAATTGAGAATGCCCCATGTGCAATGCTATTTGATTACTCACACAGCCATGGGAATGTTTTTTAAAGCAAAAAATGTTCCATCTCATTTAGCACATGCCATGTGCATCTGGCCATACCAGGGCAACCTGGTACCTTTTTTGGTGAGGGCACTCAGAACCCACCCCTGCTGCTGCAGGGACAGTGCTGCTGTGACTTTGGGGGTCCAGAAGGCCAAACTATTTGTTTCAGCTGCATAGATTACACCATGGAAAATCTGCACTAAGAACCAACTATTTTTCATGTATTCTGTCCATCTGCTATAGTAACAGTGTGCATGAGCAAAGGCTCACCTGCTTTGGTATGCCCCAAAATCACTGTTGACTTAGTTTGTCCCTGCTGTTCCTGTTATTAATTTATAGTTTATTCAGAAAACACAGACATTTGACTGAGGTGCCTTTGGGTCTTTTAGCTGGCTTCTAGCCAAGTTTGCTTGTCCATGGAACCTTCCTTTTCTTCTGGTGCAATATGTTTGTGCTGGTTGCTAAGCAGATTACCTCCTCGCTGCATATTTAACAGGAATGAGAATAGTAGCATAGGGTTCGGAGGTGCTGGATAGAAGCATGGGTTTTCTTGAGTTAGAAAACAGTAAATAAGGGACTAAAATAATGATAGCTACTGCTTCCCAGGATGGATTTTTTATGCATGAAGTCCTTGAGATTCTGATATTCACTGTATTTCATGTGGTGTCTTTACTTCCATTAATGGCTGAAAATGGTTGCACAGGCACCAAGACATTTCATCTGAGGAAATGTAAGTAATGTAATACTTGTTTTGAAATAGCTGCTTTTTAGAGCTTTACTATTTACTTCCAATATCTTTTTGGCAAAATCCTGTTGGCTCTAGTGCTGTATTTCCACTCCTTATGTAACGTGATCTTTATGAATGCCTTCAGGTGTGGGTTGCTCTATTGAGGAGTTACCATGTTCTCTAAACAAAGTGATTACTGATCTTCTCATTTCCTATTCATACTCTTTCAGTATAAAAATGTGATTATATTGATTATGGCTTCCTAGTCCACAGAGCTCCTATAAGATGCATATCCTGAGGCAAGAGGAAGTCAGCTGAAATATCCTCAGGTTAATCTTGCTGTTGAAATTGGTTTGAGTTTTGAGTAGTTTTTCCTTCTTAATATGCCTAAGCTCTCATCAATGTAAATATTTAATAATTGAGAGGGTATATTTTCTTGTATCCCTTTCTTATTTTGTCTCTGGATCTTTCCTTTTGTGTTATAAGATGTAGAGGGCAAAAGCTTTTTTCAGCACACTGGGAGCTCCAGCCAAGTACACACAGAGCCATGTAAATCACCAGACAAGTTCTGAGTAGACACACATTTCAAGTTGAACACACTAGACCCCAGCAAAGCCCCTTGTTTATAGGGACTGATAATATTTTGGTTTTTCTTGGAGGAAAATCTTCTGGGAAAGGTACTGGACATGTTGAATTCATATCTACACCTCTTGTTTCACTCTGTGAATCTCACACCAGAAAAAAAAAAAAAACCAGAAAAAACACAAGACACTTGTGAGGCAGTTTCCTCCTTGCTTTCTTTAGGATTGCAATACCATGGGATCTTGGGATGTTCCTGGTGGCCAGCTTTCTTACAGTTTTCCACAGACTTACTGATGGCCTTACCACATACCCTGCTCTTCCCTCTACACGAAGCCCAGGCACGCTCAGGTGCTGTCACACACTGCAGCTGCTGTCCTCTGCAGTGTGGGAGCAGCAGAGCGCGGCTCTTGCCGTTTCACCCGTGGCACGGCTAACGATGCACATCCAAAGGCCACTTCCAATTTCCTGAAGTGAAGATTTCTCTTTCGTACATGAACTGTGGTGTATCCAGCTGGAGCAGAAGCATGTGCTTTGTATGGCTGAAATCAATATACCAGTGACTAAATTGCTGGGTTTGGAGTGCGAAAGCAGGATGAGCTCCAGCAGGTTTTCCAGTATCTACTACCTCTGCCGGCAGGACTGTCTGTGCGACTTCCTCTTCCATGACAGTCATGCATTCTCTGATTTACAGCTGCCCAATGGTGTCCCCAGAAGGGTGACATTGTTGCTTATTGCTGTTCAGGTAAATCAGTCAATCTTGGCACTACAAGCAGCCCTGGGGAGATGCTGGTGGCCCATCTCCCCACAGAAAGGGACTGTTGCTTGCTGACAAGTCTGGCCAGCCTTCTGGTGGGTAATGTATTCTGGGCCAGTCTTGAGGAACCTGCATTGCTCAGGTCTGGGGAGGATCAGCTCTGACCCTGCAGTCTGTCTCATCTTGCCCCTCTGTGTTTTATTTCCAAAACCAGTGGCACTACTCTTGGCCACATCCAACAAAATTTATCAGACACAGAAATGTCAAATATAAACAGTCAGAAGTTTTGAGGAATTTACCTTATTTGGGAGGCAAGATCTTATTGACACTCTTAGTGAGGGAAAGCCAGCAAAATGAGCTCATAATCTATAACAGCAGGAAACCTGCATGGGAGAATGGCAGTGGAAGTGTCCCAGTCAGCTGAATCCTTCACTGAAAACAGTAACACACTTAGATAGCAGAGGGTCCAGACAGAAGACACAAGGCACCAGGCTGCGTTAGCTCCAATGCTGATGAGATTTTTTTTCTTTCACTTGAATTTGGAATCACCTGATTGCCACCAGCTAATGCTCTGTTTTCCACAATCTTGTTCCTTCCACACATTTTAGAAAGCTGGAAAAAAAGAGAGACATCTCTTAAACCTTTTACCGCCTCAAGAGTTTTGTTCTTCCTTGCTCTCTGTCTGAAAAGATGAACTACTGCTTCACATGTATCAGAGACACTGAACAACTTGGCAACAGACACTGAGAGAAGAGAAAAATAAACAATACTCACAGAGAAAAATTTTTCATCAATGACCTTTTCTTAGCACACTGAGAAAAACATAGATAATAATATCATCGTTGCTAGCACATTTCCCCCAAATATGCTGGCTAATCAGTAAATATAAAATTGAAGTGAACAGTTTTACTTACTAAGCATTGCCTTGTGCCTCCCTTCATTAAAATTTATCTACCATCGTGTTGCCCAATCATCCACTTTGATTAGATCCTCCTGGAATTCCTCTCCATTTTCAGTCATTTTGTGTAACTTAAATAATTCTGTTTCCTCAGCAGATTTACCACCTTGCATACTGCTTTCCTTCTCAAGATTATAAAAAAGTTGTTGAGATGCAAAGATATTGAGAGCATCTACATCTTCAACTTGGCACGAAAATTGTTTACTCTTCCTTATCTCTTCTTTCCTCTTTTTTAAAAAACTTTTACATTTCCCCATACAGCTGCAAACTTCCATTAATATTCTCCCATGGGGGACTTTCCCAACAGACTTCTGTAACTCGGCCGTCATAGAAGTCTGCCAGGTTTATTGCAGATTATGTGTTTTGACAGAATTTTGCTGCTATTTCTCTATTTCTGTTTACCCATCTGAGCTATTTGTGTCTTCAATGATCTTTTTTTCTGTTTAGGTGACTGTATTCTACAGTGTAGAGTGAGAAAAGACGTATTGCAAAACAAAGAATAGATTCCTATATGTAGCTTGTAATAGAAATATTAAAAAGACAAAACCACAGTGTTGATGGTCCTCACCATAATTTCTGTAAATGAATGGGGCATATCTGTGCGTTACTGAAAATCCAATTAGTAGAAGTCTCAGGTACTCTCATTTACAAGGCTGTCTCTGTGTCTTTGTTCTTTTCAAAGACTATTTGTAATTTGTTGCCTAGCATTTATTTGGTTGTTTTCTTTGAGTCATGGTTAACGAGTATTAGGAGAGTACAAGTTTAGCTTATGTGCTATGAAAGAAAACTGGTCCAAAACTGTCTGAGGATACCAAACAATGGCTGGATATGATTTTTTTTCCACATATTTTGTTATATTAGATTGTGTCCAAGTACTTTAGAATTAGAAAATCAAATTATTTTCCTTCTCCTATAACAATAGAAGATAGCCACCATTTTAAGTAGCAGAGATGCAGAAGCATGGATGTGCTGATTGCCAGTGGCATAAAAGGTAGATTAATACAGGTGAGTTTGCCCTGCTGCCTTTCAAAGCTGTTGATGTGACCTGTTGTACTGTGGGTACATTTGTGTTGTCTCATGAAAGTCATCAAAGGCACATTTTGGGTGTCCAAAATGAAAAAGAAAATAGTCTTGGTCTCCTAAAGATGGAGCTGTCAGAGCAGTGGTGCACCAGCTGTTCCACATCAGAAAGAAATCTTCAAATCCAAACTTAAGAGAGTTCAGAAAGCCACTTTAGGATAAGTTTCTTTATTTTCTTAGTTCTGTGCATTTCGGCTGCCAGAGATAAAGGACTAGTGAACTGAGTCACCCTGCTAGGTTGTATGATTTTTGTGAGTGAAGTGTTCAACCAGAAGAAAGCATCTTGTCCCTGGAAATCTTTTAAAATATCACAACTCAGAAAGTTTAATTTTAAGAAAATGCTGCCTCCCAGTCTCTTGGTCAAAAGCCATAGGAATACCAATACTTGAGATGGTTCCAACCACTTTTTTAGGTTTTGTTGTCTCCGGTCTGGTTTTGTGGTGTTTTTTTTCTTTTGTTTTTGGTTTTTTTTTTTTCTGTTACATGTGTAAGTGAGCTCTATAATATATAGAAATATATTTTTCATCTGTATGTTCATCTCTGAAGAAGTTGCCTCTTGAAATTTGTCTCCTGGGCTGTTTTTGAGATTTAGCCTCAAATGATTCCACGCAGACTTAGAAATATGCCACTTCAGCACAGTTCATGGTCACAGTGGCTCAAGCAGCTACCATTTAAATTTGATGGCAAATAACATCTTAACCATCATGAAAGAAAGAATTGCAATCTGAAATATTGCTACCTGCTCTGCTTGTAGACTAATCATTTTGCACCTGCAAAAGAAAAATTGCAACAGGGTTTAACATTGCCCTGATGTCTTAATAGATTAAACATAATTTTTCATTTCTGACTGAAGCAAGTTTTAATTGACTCACTGATTATGATAAATTATGGCAGCATTTGGAATGGTTTATCAGTGCTGTCAGGATTTGTTTAAATTAAATCTTCAGTGTTTCTACCTGTCTCCATAACAGGCACTTAATGTGTCAAATAACAATAAGTGAACAAACAAATTTAAACACTTACCAACCCATGCTTCTAATGCCAATAAGATCAAACTGTTGAAAAATGAATGGGAGACATGCATGCACCTCCATGATGGAATTTCACAGTATTTGAGAGAGATTGGCTTTGAAAGTACTGCTTTATGTTAGGATTTCTTATCCTAAGACTGAGGCACATCTTGTTTTTGCATCACTCAGCTGTTATTTAAGAGGAACTCTAGTGTTGCTTTCTCCTCAGCAGCTCTCAGCAGGGCATCTCACAGCTTTGAAGCAACTGTTATAATAAAAAAACCTCCCAACAACTCCTCCAACATACTGACAAATAGAAACATTATGCCTCCATAATGTTGCCCCAAGAATTCTACAATGTATGCTGGAGAACAACAGTGTCTTGGTCTGCTTGTATATTAGGGTCTGAAAGCTGATGTATGCTTCAGGTCTTTTGGGCTTCTACACTCCTGATCCTTCAGTGCTGTCTTTGGCACATGCACTATTAGCACCTAAGCCTAGTCCCTTCTGGGGCATATGGTGATTTCTTTGATTTATTTTTGGATTGTCCTTCCTCCTGGCATGTTCGCTCTTGTCAGTCCTCAGCCTTACTGTAGTGTATTGACTTTTCAGTCACTGTGATTCTGTGGCCTGTAGGCTTTTACTTGGAAACTACACTCAGAACAGCTTTTTTTAAAGAGTGGTATTTGTTTACATTATGAGTAGAGAAATCACAGAGAAAAGAATTAAGGTCCATTTGCCTTACGAGAAAAATCCAACTTAACCCAGGTTTTCCCACTAGCCAATCCTCTACCTGTTGCACCCCCAAAAATATGATCTTATCTTTTGGAAGTCGGGCAGGTGTGAGCACCTTCTCCAGCCAGGGAATGGGAACAAGCAGACTTCATAAGACCTGTGGAAGGGGGATATGGAGCAATGTGCCTTCTATCCTCCATGCGTTGAGCTCTCCCTGCAGTTTCCTCTCTCTGCACATCACACTAATCAGGCAAGTGCAGGTATCTGTGGTGCATGTACATGCACAAAAGAAAGGGAAAACCAGATATCCCTGAGGTCTCTGTGCTTGGGAGCTGTAAATCTAAGAAATCTTATTTTACATGTCAGCAGGATCATGCACTTTCTTTAATAATCTGAAGGTAAGAATTACTTCAATTTCCTTAATGTTTTGTGATGCAAGTAACTAATTACTTTCCTGTCTTTATTTTTTTTTTTAATCTCTTGATGAATAGAAGTAAGGCAGTTCTGCAAGGTGTTTTCCACTGATTCTTCTCTTGTTATCTGAACATCCCCTTTGCCCATCCATGGCTCGTTTGTGCATTCACTTGCAGGAGCTGTTCTACCATAGTACTTTTAATTATTCTTGGTATTGTAGAACTCTTTCTGATTTTTCATATTCATTTTTTGTATGCGTACAGTTATGAATCAACATTATTGTTATGAGAATCACCTGGTACTCTGTATGTTCATCTACAAATATTAATATCAAAGTATAAACACTCTTCAAAAGAGGTTGCAGATAAATTCTCTGTAAAGTATGGTATGGAAAAAAGAATTCTTTCCTTCCTGGCATTAGCTGTTGAAAGAAAACTAGAAGAGATTTAATTTCCTTGTAGTTGTCACAGTGGGAAACCATTGGAAATGTTGTAGTCTTAACTTGAATGATTTGTGTGTCCTGGTTTATTTAGGTAAGTTATATTGCACACATTACTGGAAACAAGTGGAGTAGCTTTATATTATGAAGATAAAGAAGATACTGTGGCTTGCACACATAATGGGCTAGTTAGAATATTTAGACCTGGATACATTTGTCTTCATAAAGATAGAGCACCTCGACCATTTTTAATAAAGACCGGAAGATGACGAATTCTCCAATCTACCGAACAACCAAAGAATATTCTTTGCAAGATGTGCAATAGCTCAGGATGGGTAAAAAAGAGACAGAGAAACAAAATTAAGTCCACGCAGGAGCCTTTCCTACCAACTCCTCCTAGATACAGTTTTCACCCTTTAAGGAACTCTGCATGTTGTATCTCAGTTGATTAACAATTAATGCATTGTTTTTGAAAGTCTACCATGTCCATTGCAATTATTTTAATTTGCATTCTTTTTCTGAAGGGATTAATTTCCAAACAAATGTTCTTTTGGACCTCCTGCAGTGATTGTAGAAACCACAGGAGTGCTATAACTATTAACTTCACTTCAGAGGTGAAAAAGTTGAGTGGAATATATGCAGAAACAATGCTAATAGTTTTCTTTTAAAGTACTCAGTCTAGATATAGATCAAAATATTAAGCATAACTTCACAAAATTCAGACATATAATGCTCCTCTGTCTTTCCAGCTATCCCTTGTTACTGTGCAACATCCCTTGTTACTGTAACTGGGAAAGTCCAAAGTCTGTGGTGATGAGGCAGGTCTACACTTTAGGCAGGAACACGAATCAGTGTTTCAGGGGCAGGGGCAGACCCCACGCAGTGATCACCAGGCAAGCTCATAGTAATGAGGCAGGTCTGGGTCAAGCCCCAAGTTAGTGTGTTGGCTAGGGTCCTAGTCTGAACCAGCTAGGTCCAGGATCAGGGATGGACACAGCTGTGATGCCATTGTGATGTAGCTCAAGTGGGAACCGAGGGCAAGAGCTTCATCATGAAGACAGCTCCAAGAGGAGGAGGGCAGCCCTTGTACAGGCTTCCTCCAGCCCTTTCTTCACAGCATCCCTCACCAGCTGTAAATCCAGAGAAACAAACAGAAAAAGATTAGGGCTGGGAAAGTGAATTTGCAGTATATCAGTGGATTAAATAAAATGTTTGTAGTCGAATGATGTGAGAACAAAGTAAAAAGGACATGAGGACAATAATCATTGCCTACAAGTATGAGAAAGAATGATGTATTATGTCAGGACGGGACAAAACATATGTAACTACTCTAAGGGTTGTGAGCAACATGGAAAGAAAAATAGAAGTGACAGTCAGAGAACATAAAAAATCCAAGAGTGGCATGTATACAGCCATGTAGCTGTCTATGGAGGAGGTGTCTTTGGCTCAGAACATTTTTTAAATGGCCTCATGGAAGCTTTCTACCTCCTCTTCTAAGGATAAATCCATGACTGACTGTAGCCTCTCATAATTTGCTCCTTTGTTAGAGCTCTGGACAATGATTTCTGATTTTTTCTCAGACAACTCAGAACTTTTTATAGCATTGAAGCACTGTGAGAAGGATCCTTATGAAATATTGCTGGGGTTTGAAAAATGTTTCCACTGTGTACAGCCTTCCATTAGTTTCCAGACTCAGTAACTAATGGAAGCTAACTGAAAGCAGGAATCATTCTTATGTCTGCTATTTGAGAACATCTGTGAACAGATATTTTTATCTCTTCTTCCAGTTACATCAAATTTAGTAACATAATTTCTTGTATTTTGTTATATGTACAGCCATAAATTCCAAATATAAGATAGTGACAGTAGAAAGCCTTACTTAGTTAAATGAGCCTACAGGCATATGGATGAGTGCTCTTAATCAGTTTCATGTTGGTATAAAGAGATACTGCAATAGAATCCAACTTGAAACTTGTGTAGAAGAGTCGAGTGAAGTTAATGAACATCAGTTATTATTATTATTGCTCCAAAATCTCAAAGGCAAGTGTTGGTGCATGATTAAGCATGAAGTCTTGTATAACTCTATCTTAATAAAAGATGTAGTCTGGTGACAATGTGCTGGTAGGACAAGTACTGTGTTTGCAATTTAACTCTTCCATTTTTTCTCTTTCTCATTACCAACATCAGTGTTAGCTATTTTTAAAGTTTATAGAACCATAGAATATCCTGAGTTGAAAGGAACCCACAAGGTCCTGGGCCTGCACATCACACCATGTGCATGAGTGCCTTGTCCAAACATTTCTTGAACTCTGTCAGGCTTGGTGCCATGACCACTTCCCTGAGGAGCCTGTTCCAGAGTCCAACCACCCCCTAGATAAAAAACCTTTTCCTAATATCCAACCTAAATCTCTCCTGACACAACTTCAGGCCATTCCCTCGAGACCTGTCACTGGTCACAACAGAGATCAGTGCCTGCCCCTCCTCTTTCCCTCATGAGGAAGTTGTAACTGCAATACAGTCATTTCTCAGTCTCCTCTTCTCCAGGCTGAACAGACCAAGTGACTTTGGCCTTTGAATCTGAGCAGCAATCAAACAGATATTTTGACCTTCCTCTTGCTGGTGCAGAAGGACTCTATTACCTGATGATACTTCTTGTGGTAAGGTAGGAACACTGAGGTGCATTGGGTAGCAAATACATTGGGAATCAAAGCACCTGGTGGCTTATTTTGTGAGGAAGTGAAAAATAAAGTTTCTGTGCTCCCATTTCTCATGTATAGAGCATAATGAGTGGTGTATCTTTCCTCTGTTGAGAATGCTTTCAATGAGAAAACAGGGATGTTTTGACTAAAATGTTTTGAACTGTCACCGCACTGAAAGAAGAGGGATTCTTCACTTATTCTCACAGTATTGTCCAAGGAGGCTGTTCTCACTGCTTACACTAGCTTCTGACTGTGAATAATTGCTATGCTTCTTTGGGAATAAAAATCTCTCACATATGACTGATCTTTCTGCTGTGGTGGAGACAAAACACTATCCTAAATCTTGAGCTCCAATTTCTGTGTAAAGACCCAAGTATTGGAGCTCTGTAATTCAAAGTCTGACCAAAGAAATAAAACTGCACTGATTGCATTGGTTGGGATGTCTTGCTAGTGAAGAACAAAGTTCAATTGTCTGTGATGACCATTTTACATCTGCCTTCCTCAGTTGACGCTGCTGATCCAGGATATTTATATTGACATAAATGTAAACTGCAGTGGAAAACTGCGGAGATTATTTTGAATGGTTCTTCTCTTTCCCTTCAGAGACAGTACCAGAGGTGACATTAGGCAACCAGGCACTCATACTTGCAGGGATTTTCTACAAATTACTTTAGGCATCTGTCTTGTCACTTTGCCCCTACTGTGTATTTTGCTTCTGCACCTGTTATTTTCTGTGCAAATGAGTAAGCTAAGTAGTAGGTATTCCTAATAAAATCATAATTAGGAAAATTTCCATCTCCCTCCCTGCTGAGACTTCATGGTTGTTGCTTGTAAGGTAAACTGAAACAGAAAAAATTTAACCCTGGAAGCTTTAAATATTTATTCAGCCTTAATTATTCTCAATGTCCTTCATGATTTAACTGAGAACGTAATTGACAGATCATTCTTACTTGGTCTTAGCAATTCTTTAAAACTGCTTTGTAAATGAGAAAGACAAGCAGACTGGGTGATACATCGCAGTATATGTAATGCATTTCTTTCCCTTTTCATGGGGGAATTTACAATTCAGAGTGACAGTCCATGGAGAAAGAAAATGCTGATTATATACTACAGTGAATGAAGGGATGATGTAGCATTTGAACATACTTAAGCCATGATTACTTCATCTTAGAAGCAAAACCTTTCATAGACTGAACACCATACGGACCATGGCTTACCAGTCACTAGCTGTGGGAAGATGCCTCATCTGGAGCTGAATTTCACCCTCCCCTGTCTTGCAGAGTAAATGTTTGAAGATCAGGTCCCATGTATTTTTGCATTCACTTCCAATTGCTGGTCAAGGGCACTGGGATTTTCATTTACAAAGGTCATATTTCCTGCCTGTGATCCCAGCAATATTACCCTTGGCCGCATGGTTGTCACGCAGACTGATGTGCTTAAGCTAGCTGGATAATCATCACACCAGCAACCGCTGTTGGATTAAATCTCTCCTGGACATGCAGATCAGCTGCATTTCCCAGCTGCAGCCCAGACGTATATCCATCCACAAGAGCCTGGAGGTGGAATGTGGGGACTTAACTGAGGTATTATTGAAATGAGCTCTCTTCCATCAAGTCACAGTCATGCTTAGTGTTACAGCTTTTGTTCTCGGGCACTGGTCTGCTGGCTTACGTCTGCTCTGGGGAGCGTCAGCCACTGCCATTGTCACTGCACTTGCTGTCAGTGTAGCGGTTGTTAATTTTGAGGGAAATCTGGGCACACACATCTTTCTTTTCCTTTTTTTGTTTCCCAGCAGTCCCTTCCTTGACCTGCTTTTTTGAAAAGTCCAGATGTTTTCCTGCACCCTTTTAATTACACAAGAGACATGCACCATTTACTTCGCATAATGTGTTTTGGCTTTCCCATACGGCATGTTGGGGTGCTTGCTTCTCGCCCATTTTCTTTTACCTCTGAGATTATTGGAAACCGATTTACTGACAACAAAAGGAGAAGGGACTGATTGTACTTTGCATGTTTCTATCCTTGAGAAATCTTTCACACACTTTAAGCAGTAGTGTTCAAAAAAAAAAATAAAAAATCAGAGAACTATCTAAAACAGAGCAGCAAGTAGTGCACTCTATTTACTTTTGTCTCCAAGGTCTCCATGTTGGATTAAGAAACATTAAATATTTTAAAATGAGGAGTCAAAGGATGAATTCTGGGCTTGATGCGAAATCCTGACTGTATTAACAAAAGATAAATCAAACTTGTATACTATTTGGTGATGCATAAATGCCAATGCATAATTTGACATTGTTTTGTACTTCCTTGTCATTAAATTAACTCAGTCTTGAGGAAATAATTTAATAGCTGTTTCAAGAAGAGAATCCAAAATACTCTGAAATTTCCAGTACATGATCAAAGTCACTCACAAACGTGTTCCTGTTCTTTCTTTCCCCCTCTCTCACATCAGTAAAATGTTACGTCTTTGAAAGCATTTTCTATTTTCTTTTCAATTAAGCAAACTATTGAATGTTTTGTGAAACTGAATTGATATCTTAAAAGCTATTATTTTAAAAAAAATGCATCTTGGGGGCTGCACGATACCTTTATGTGCTCAGGAACATCCATAAAAGTTGATTCTTGTTGACGTTTATCATTGTCTGTGTTTTTCTAAATTCACACTCCGGTTATTTGCTATTACACTGCAAACTGTGTACCCCTTTGTGCTGTTCTTGTGTCATCAGGGTTGGAGTCTGCCTACATCTTTCACATGGAAAGAAGTAAAATTTAAATAAAATATAAGAATGAGCAGCTCTACAGAATGCAGGTTTAATTCATTTAATTGCTTGTATGGACTAAGTGCTTGTATGGAGTAGCTTGTGGTTGTTATACCTCACTACTTAAATGAAAACATTTATTTCGGTTCAAAAATATTGTCTGCTCCAACACAGCAGAATCCTGACAATTACTATAAGGACAGCAATAACTCGTAGCCAACGTGTAATCTGTGCTTGATGTGTGTGTAATTGATAAAAATTGCTTTTGGTTGATAACAATGAAAGAATACACCATGCTCCATATATCTGTCAGAATGGCTTTGTACTGGCTTTGATGATCTTTGGAAGCATTGCAATAAGACAGAAGGTCAGTGCACTTCATTCCTTTTAAATGAGTTTCCATATGGTCTTTAGTGTGTAATATAAAAGGCGGAGACACTCTGGGCTTTCTGAGGAAGCATCATTTAGGTTAAGCTAATGCTAGCATGTAGGGGTTGTTTTGAACCTCGAGTCTGGTTGGTTGTTTAAAGAAAGCTATCAGCTAGTACTCAAGTGATTCTTGTTTGAATAAATCTTCTCTGTCAGTAAAAAAAAATAATCATGAATTAAAGATGAAAGAGCCAGGATGAGCGAGTGTGCATGTGGTGACAGAGTACTCTGTCTCACTAGAAAGACAAAAAAAAAGAAAAAGAGAAGGATCAAGAGATCAGGGTCTTTTACAAGGGTGGGCAAAGAAAGATTCCTGAGGGAATCATTTAGGCACAGCAAGCGAAGGGTAGGCATTATATTCTCGTCTCCTTCTCAAGGCCCTGTCTCCCAAGCAAAGAGCTGTTCTGACCTTCATTCTTGCAGGTTTTTTTGTGATGGGAGCAGGATGAAATGCAATGATCTGCGAGGGGCACTGTGCTGATTGCTTTCTTAGACATCTGGGAAAAGTTATTCCTCTTGCTTCCACACTGACTAAGATATGGTAATATTTTTCCATGTATTTCTGGGACAGGAACAGTTGAATATTCATGAAAGTCAGGTTTTGGTCCCTGTCTCTTCCTTTCAAAGGGGTCAGTTGGCTCTTTGGTAAGACAACAGGGTCTGTTGGCACAGGAGAAGCCAGCTCCCTAAATTGCTGATACTATATACCAGAGAAAAGTATTGCTTCATCTGGAGAAAATGGGATTAGTATATGAATTGCATTATTGGTGAGGAATTGGCCAGAGGAAATACAAACTCAGGTGGCACTGAAAATGGAATTGTTAGACTAAGGTGAAGAGTCCCTCCAAAACTGATTTGAGGGCTAATCTTATTTAGTATTTTAATTTCTGAGCTTGGTGGGAGTTTGTTAATGAAATTATATTGCGAGGGGAGAACTAGGGAAAACCTAGGGACACTACGAACTGACCAATATGATCGAGGTAAATGCCGTTTATTGTTGTGAAAACACCCCTTAAATAACCCAGATAGCACACACACTGCAAACCACCCTGTGACTGGTTAACACGAATAACACACAACTCTATTGGTGTAAAATAAAGTCCTTGTGACTTCTCTCTGTGCCGTTGTTTTTCAGTTCTTCTGCTGCAGTTTCTGTAAGTTTACATTCTTGTCCCTGTTGATCTCCACAGAGGCTTCTTACAAGCAGTTTCTCACGGCAGTCTTAGAGGCCTGGCAGCATAGCTGCATCTAAAGCACTGAGGTCGCTCACATGTCCATTTTCTGCAAGATGTTTCCCAACAAAATTTGCTGTCTATCTCAAGTGTGAAAACTGCATCAATAAATAAGAGATTTTGGTACCATACAAATAGAGTCAGATGACCTTGAAGTCTCTAGTAATAGAAGTGGGATGAAATTCAGTTGTACTAAAATACAAGTTCCTTTGGTCAGAAACTAATAGGAGAAAATTTTACTACAAGCTAAGAGATCATCAGCTGGAAAAACCTCAGTGGGGAGATGTGGTTCTATTTTCTACTCTGTGAACATTAACATAATCAATGGCATGTGACCCTGAAAATATCAGTTTGTTCCTGCAAAGGTATGAGAGACATAGTCAAGTCAGAATATTTTTAAGCATTATAGGAACATCTCAGCAGCATTGAATGGACAGAGATTGACCTGCTTTGATTTTTACACATATATAATAGTCAAAATTATTTCATCAATGCTTTCATTCACCTTAACTTGCTCAAATATAGTGGAAGCTGCCTACACTGAGACAATCTCCTTTTCAGACTTACAAATGTGTCATCATAATTGTAACTCTATTCCCTGTCTTATTTTTGCACTGAGCAGAAATAGTAGCACATTCATAACAATTTTTAAGATGCTGCCACATATGTCCAACTTTCATGTTAAGGTAGCAGAAAACTACTGCTGATTTTTCCAGAAAATGTGAAAATAATTGTATTTTCATATTTTAAAGAAAAAAATTGAATTATCTTTGGCAGAAGTTTTCAGCCTTTTCCTTTTAGGCTTTTGACTTTTGGATTGGTTTTTTAAGTCAGTATTGTTTTCACTGAAAGAGAAGGTAAAAGAAAAAAGGAGCAAGGCAGAAGGAGGGGGAAAAAGCCTCCAAGAGATTGGTGCAGTAGCTGGAATAGCACAAATTGTACTCTGCAGAAAACTGGAAAGGCAAAAAAAAGCCATTCCTTATAATGAAATATTGCTGTCAATTTGAGTTGAATGGGGCTCTTCAGCCTAAGGAATAAAAGTCTGGTTAGATACAGTAAGTCTTCAAATCACAAAAAGGTGTTGCAGAAAGTAATAGTCTGTTCTCAATGCCCAGAGTGGATAAAACAAGTAGGTAATGGGTGAAAATTACAGAATCACTGAGGTGAGACATTATAAAACCTCTTTTTAAATACCGGATTTTGTGGGCAAGGAAGGTCATGTGGGAGGCTGTGGAAGTACTGTCATCCAAGGGAGGTTCTGAGAAGTGATGTGTGTGCCACCTGCACCACTGGTTTGCACAGGGACACTGAGCATTACCTGCAGGCTCCTGTTGACTCCCAGGGTGTCTGGAGGAAGGGACCAGCACTGTCAGCTGCTGAAATGTGTTTTCTCGATAAATACTATGAAATTGGAGAGATGGGAACAAAAAAACCCAACAAAACAGAGCCCCCTTACTTCAACATCCTTTCTTTTTGCCTGATTTAATCTTATATATATATTTTGGTCATTTATTTGTAATGGCAAGATTTTTTATGTTTATGATTTATTTATTTTATGATGTCCATAAGTTGGTATGCAATTTGTTTTGAGCACCCCAAAAGCACCTCTGGCCAAGTTCTCTAGTTGTATGGCTCAGAAGTCTAAAGGGAGGTCTGAAGTTATGAACCCATCCTATTTTATGGGCAGAAATATTTAATAGTGCCTTGAAGACTTTGCAATGAAACTCTCCACAAGACCTCTGGCTGAAACAAACAATAGAGAAGATATTTTTTTCTTTAATGCAGAGAAATGCATTGATTTCTGCTGAAGTTAATGTTTCTGGAGATAGATTTTAGGCGTAATTCATAATAAACATTGTCTTCTGGTCATATTGGCCTGTAAAAGCTCTGGTAGATGTTATAATGTTATTGTAAATAATATTAGCAGCAACACATTAGGCATAAACTGATTGTGTTAGGATCTTTAAAAAAGAAGGAATGGTTCTCTCTGCAGCTGAAAAGCAAGTTATCCTACAGAGAACAAGGGAGACAGGCATTCCCTTTTAAACACCTTTGAAGCAATGTACAAAACAGGTCATACGATTCTGAGCTTCACTTTGATGGTAGTTGTTCTTGTGTATGTCTCTTTCTCTTATAAGGTAAGTGTAGTAGAATTCAAAGCAGTGCAAATAGAAATATAAGAAGGTTTAAGTGAAATGATTTAAGAAGGGAGGTTGGCAGAGTTCAACATATTTGCATCTTCTGAGTCAAAGACACAAGACAGTGACTTGATAGTTGCTGGTGATTTTTTATTGCTTTCTCCTCAACTAAAAATCTGTGTAAAGAGCAGACTAAATAATTCACACATGTTTAATATTGAAGTAGTGAGTTATTCCCTCAAGGCCAGCACTTCCTGGCTGCTTTTTCATGCTCGAATGGATTCCTCTGCACACACAGAGAAGCCTTCATGAAGCACGCAACCAGCAGTCTCACTTAGCTTGGGCATGTTTTAAAACAACAGAGACATAAATCTTTCCCACAACCTCAACACACTTTTCCTCACTCCTTTTTCTTTCTCATTCATAAATACAGTAACTGGTCACACTAGTCATATTCATCACCATCTGCTTATGAATCACAATCTATAAAATAGGCAGAAAGCAGTGTTAGACTTTCAATTACTTCCCAAATGGTTTTACTCCTAAGCATAATTACTAATTTCTATTCAACGTTTTATTATTTAATTTTGTTGATTCAGTGTGAAGGGATCTTCTTCTAACAGTCTTATCAGAAAAGCTCTTTCAGATGTTTTGACCCATTGTGATAGCTTTTGTGAGACCCCACCTGGAGTGTTCAGTTGTGCTCAGTTCCAAGGCTCCCAGCATAAATAGGATGTGGACCTCTTGGAGTGAGTCTAGAATGGGGCCATGAAGATGCTCAGAGGGTTGAAGAACCTCTCCTATGAAGACAGGCTGAGAGAGCTGGGATTGTTCATCTTGGAGAAGAATGCTCCAGGGAGAGCTTATACTAGCCTTCCAGTACCTTAAGGTTGCCTTCAAAAAGCAAAGAGAGGGACTTTTCCAAGGGCATGTAGTGGTAGGACAGTGGCTCATGGGTTTAAGGTGAAAGAGGGCAGGTTTAGATGGAAATTCTTTACTGTGAGTATGGTGATGCACTGGAACAGATTGCCAAGAAAAGCTGTGGATGCCCCATTCCTCACAGTGTTCAAGTCCAGTCTGGGTGGATCTCTGAGCGGCCTGTTCTAGTGGAAGGCGTTGCTGCCAATGGCAGAGGGGTTGGAATGAGGTGGTCTTTAAGGTGCCTTCCAACCCAAACATTTCTGTAATTCTATGAAAATAGAAATAATTCTTCCACTCACTGTATTTGGGGCTGTTATTAACAAATAACTTTCAATACCTGCATGAAGAACTAGTTTGGCACAACATTTGGATCATAAATATGAATCTGATGAAGATCTATAAAGAACCTGAATTGTATTGTGTTATGCCCATCGATTTTCAATGCACAGCCACCCACTAAAGCATGTGTGTGTCTACATGAAGTCATGGAGACATGAAAGGATATATTAAATGGCCCAAGGGAAAAAAAGATTACATCTCTATGACCGCCCTTTGAGCTGCCCCTAATTGGCCATGACATACTGTTTTACAAATTTCCTTGATTTCAGAAGTTTTCATAGTTCTGTGAATCTCTATTTGCTTCAAGATTTTTCTCTTTTTTTCTTCTACTTCTTTTTGAAGTAGTTTTCCCTACTGGCTCTTAGTTATAACTTGTCTTCTGGAAGAATTCAACTCATGGTGCTTATTTATGTGCCCATGTCACTAATCTGCTAAATACTGGGTATGCACACATGCACACACAACTCAATGTCTGCACACATAGAAATGCATAAATTGTTCTGCAGAAACTTACATCCTGAAAACACTTGTTATGAGGGACTGTCAAAATGTGCTAGTTGTCTGCCAAGCTCTTCTATACTGGTAGCTGTTTAAAATTCTATTATCTGGATCAGATATATGTACCTGACTGCCCCTCAATTATTAATGACTTGTTTGGCTGAGAGCCTTAGCAAATCTTCCTGTTACTTTCCTGCTAATGGCTTTCCTAGAGGACTACTTACATGTTGGACAAGCATTGGCTGTGCTTGTAGAGTTTTTAGAGAAAGCGCTATCTGGCTTCATTCATAAAACAAATAAATTATCTGATATCTACTCAGGGTATTTCCTTGTTTTTCCTTGCCATGGATCTTCAATTTAATTATTTCTGTAGAACGTACTCTAGTTACTTCCCAAAGAAATTACATATTAAATTTGTCCCTTCTAGCTATTCCTAGTCTTTCTTGTGCAGATTCCCAGTCCCTAATGAGATATTGCCTTCTTCTTGTACAAACACTCCTATAAATTCACAATTTGCAGTTTCCCTATGTGTATTTTCTTAATTCTCTGTGAATTTCTGGATTAAGTGTTCCCAACTCCATACACTTGTGCAGCAATCTTCCTGCACAATACTCTGGAATAATCCGTTTCTGATCAATCCAACTTAGAAAAATTGCAAGGCAAATTTCTGAGATTTGGACACTCCAGTTTTCTTTCTTCACCAGCTTTGGATATGTCCTTCAGGCTCAAATTTAAGAGCTCAAACATTAAATCATGAACCCCCCAGCGTCAGTGCCTGCTAGTATGAACTAGTAGGCTGGCTGTTCCAGAAACCTTTGTAGGCATTCCTGGTCATTTGGTTGGTGGCTTACAGGTGGTTCCATGAACAGCCTAAGTGTAACAAGACACAGTATTTCTAGGTAATCTGCATATAAATGGATATCTCCATAAGACTTTATGCTTGTTATCATTTGGTGGACAGCATGCATGCCAACCACCACGAGAGGCAGGAGATGAATTGGTACTGAGCCCTCACTGCTCAGCGAGCACCCCTCCACAATTGTTCCTGGCACACTGTTGAAACTGGGATCTGAAAGGATATCCTGGAAAACCAGGATAGGGCAGTGTAATTAAAGATTGTGCTGTAATCTTCTTGCACAGGAGGATGGAAATATTTCCTTGGCAAACTTTTCTGCAGTGTTCTTCATTTCGCAAATCTAAATAGTTTGTTGACACTCATGTTCCAATTACTTGGTGCAAATATAATCCTTTTTCTAAAGTTGGTTGGTTTTATTTTTGTTAAAAAATGTATAAGCATTTTAATTTAGAATGAACCTTTCTTTAATGTATCTTAGTCCAAAAATGGGATTTTGAACAATACTTCCATGACATTTGCTATTGGAATAGGAAGGAAAATTTGTCATCAACAAAATATTTCTGGTGGAAAACAGAGAAGTGAGTGGTTTTTTCCAGGAAAAATTCAGTGAGGATTCATGTTGAGATTTTGGAAGCCTGGCTGTAAATGGGCTGTTGCCCCTGCAAGGTAGAAAGAAGTTGAACTCAAGATAAAAACTAAATAATGAAGAAAAAAAATGTAGCTCACTGCTTACAGTCCATTGTTATGAAAGAATAATCAAGGAAATTCATGTTATAAAATTAAAATAAACGTAATGTACTGGTTTAGCTGCACATCATCCTGTGATAAGCTGAAAATATCAGGGTATCATCTGTTTTCTCATTGTTAGGAAGCCTTTCTTCCTGTACGTGAGAAGCGTGAGAAGTGCTGAGGTGACTGCGGAGGACAGGTCGTGTTTAGTATCCTATTCTGCTGCAGGCACCAAAGATTAGCTGACCTCCAGGGTCACGCCTGATATTCTCAATAGACTGGAGAAAGATGCCCTGGCCTTGTGAAATGGTGTTATTTATTTATATCTTCCGTTTTGGGGAACTTGGTGTTCAGATGAAACTAAGTGGCTGATGAGAATCAAGAGTGAAACAATATTGTGCAAAACATCATTGTCCAATCACTAAAATGCGTTTTGTGTGTGTGAACCCCATCCCTGGGGTTGTGGCCAAGGAAGCTATTGTATGATAGCCTCTTTTTATCAGACAGCTTGCTTTCTAGCCTGGTTAATTTTCCACAGCAATCTATCACACTGAAGCACTGCTCCTCTGAGCCCCACACCACCATGGATAACTATGGCAGCAGGGAACCCATATGCAATTACTGCAATGATATCCTCTACCAAATTGCAGGAGCTGGTTGCAAAGCAAGGTCACAGGATATGTGTTGTGTTCCTGCTGCCACACTGAAAGGAGCTCCAACGTGAGACACATTTTGTATTTTGCATCTTTAGCTCTGCAGCTCCCTCTCAATCTTTTTTTTAATCTTCCAAATTAAATTAATATTTTAACTATGAGGCTTTGAAATCAAGATTTGTTGTCTTTGAAAATATTAATGTACTTAAATGAGAAAAACACTGAAAAGTTCAAAGTCTGTCCCTGTACACACAAAAAGTACATGAAAGCCTTTCACACAATTATTGTTGTTGTTGGGTACTTTTTTCCCCGATAACAAAGAAAAGAGCGATCTAATAAGGGAATCAAACAATCAAGATGTCCTTTTTGAAGTGAAACTGGTAATGAGTACTTGAAAACTTCTGTTTTCCTCTTTGCATTGATATGAAACAGCAGGTGATTTCCTTTAACTATGAAGGGTACAGTAAATTAATATTGCCAAAAGGCACTGAGGAAGACACATTTGACTGCTAATAAAATATTGATAAAGATGTGAATTTTTTGTCACATTAAATATGCTTTGTATTTGGAACTCTAGAAGAAAAGCTGAGAGCACAGTTTTTAATCCAGCCACCATCTATTAATGAAAATCTCATTTCAAGAGATGAAAACAGTTTGGAGATGAGGCAGTTTTTAAAAGATGCATATCTTTCTTCAGTTTTTATGCAGACTACATGCTTGCTTGTTCCCATGTGTGACTGTATAAGAGCCCACAAATTATAGATACAAGAATACTTGCAGCTGTGCACAAAAAACTCAACACTTCAGTAAAAGCTTCATATACAAAAGAGTTCTTCACTGTTTTATGGCAGTTTCCTTGTGTAAAGTGTGGCCTCAATTCTGATCCACTGTCTGCTCTCCAAGTCTGTTATGAATACATAATAAATAGCCATACTGAACTCTAAACACAAACACAGGAGAATTTCTCTTTATTGCTGGTCATTTCATTATTTGCTGGCAGGACATTTCTCACTGGCCCCTTCACAGGGACACCCCTTTCAGAAATCTTATCTGAAGATCTTATGTAGGATGCTGAGAGGAGGAGGAACATGCAAGTTGCAACCACCTGTAAAACACTTGGTTTGGGTGATGTACCACTCTCCCATAAGGATTAGGTTTTGGAGTCCAAGTCACTCTCCAGTATGACAGTCAGTTGCCTTAACCATAAAACTATTGTCCTTTCTCATCTTCTAATCTCTTGCCATGCTGACTACCAGTCTCCCACTAGCATTGGTCAACCCTCTCATCCAGCTGAGTGCCAGTAGAAATGTGTTTTCCAGCATCTGCAGCAAAACCTTGGGGTTCTGCACAAGAACAACATCCTGCAGAGAGTTGTTTCTCACCGCTCAGCCTGGATTTATTCCCTGAGCATAATCCGTCCTGTGGGCTGGGGGAGGCAGTGCTGCTGACATGAACACTGAATCCTTTCAGTTAAAATAAACAAAGAAATGTAATAAAGTGGTGGGGGAAAATATTCCAAGTTATTATAGTGTATTTAAGTGATAGATATTTAAAAATTGGATTTTCATCAGAAGGTGTCTGTTCATCCTCAGCAGCACTGCCATTTTTCCCTATTATACACTTTTCTAGTTGAGGGGCTGTTGGGGTAGAGGTGTCTATCCCTCTGAGAAGCTGCCCCCCTGGATGGATATAGCCATGCCTAGAACACACACAATTAGGCTATGGCGGTGCCTCATAACCTCTTACCCATCAATCCAAAATATGTGAGAGTTACAGTACCATTACATCCTCTGGAGAGCTCTAAATGACTGCAGTGATAAAAAGAAAATAATTGTTGAGAAAACATGCTTTCCTCCCAGTCTGAGCTGGTCTTTGAGCGGGACAACTTCCCTCTCTCCTTTTGGTGATGGAAGAGGGCCTGCCTGCTTTGTAGTGCACTGTATGCTGCCTTGAGAATGCAAACCCCTGTAACACACATTTCATTGGGCTTGCTTTGTGATTCACAAACACACAAAATTCAATCTGGCTTGCTTCTCCCTGTTTCTATTTCCCTGGTGTTAAGCTCAGAAGAGCATCCCACGGGAGACTTGGTTCGATTTCTGGGTGTAGTTTACATGTGGCATCTGGGACAAGTAAGCTTTCAGAGCCTGGCGTCTGCAGTGCAAAAGCAGTATAGTGAGTACCCTACCAAGAGTTCCATGTGTTGAACTGGGCTGTTTTTCTCCCCACAGAATATAGAAAAGAGTTTTCAGAGCGTAATGAAACATCTGAGAGCTGAAAAAACACATCTGTTAAAAGAACACCTTTTCTCAGAAGTACCCGGACTCTGAGTACCGACAAGTTTCAAATCCCTACTAGGGAAATTTAATTTCTCTGGTCATACTTTCGCTATCTGTACATCTTAGTTTTGATTTTGTCACATATTAGTTATTTTTGTGCTCCAAAATATTTAAGAGATTTTTTCAAGATTGTGTAGTAAATAATTGATTTATCCCTGAAACTGTATTTTTCATCTAGCTGTGTTTGGATCACACAGAATAAATGCTTTGAAAAAGCAGCAATAATTTTAACATTCTACTGAAAGCAGAGTGAATCTTGAATTCTTGTAAACTATGTTCTCACTGTTTTCTAGACAACGCAGTGTTACATTCACATAATGAAGTCTTCTGCAAGGCATTTCAGAAGAAACGTCAAAGGCAACAGAAATCAGTTTTTCATCCCAAAGACTGAGAATGATACATCCAGTCACCCTCACTGCCCACAGGCCTCTTATATTTCTCTTCATTTCTTTAAGGCTTGGCTTTCCTTGGAGTTTTGGGTTGGATTTTGTTATTGCTGCCTACGAGGCTTCTACTTGCTGATATTTGTTAGGGGACTCTCTGCAGATCCTTTGCTGGTAACAACAGAGGAAATTAAAGTTTATTGATTATCCCTTCTTAAGAAACTGTGAGGAGAAAGATGAAACAGCCTGATTTTTTAAAAACAATAATTTAATTTTTCCCTGTTTTTTTTTTTTAAATAAAAATATTTTTCTGTTTCAAACAGAGAATGCGAAGTAGACCCAACAGTATAATACACGGAAAAACTATAGGATTTCACATAATGGTAATACTAGAAACCTGTCTTTCCTTTAATTAAACTACTAAAGTAGTTAATCTTTTAACTGGAAGAATTATTGCTCTGGTTTGAAAGAATGGAAGGGAATGGGCATAATCCCCATGGTAAATTAAATCTCTCATCTTTAATTATTTAGTATGCCATAATATATATGTAAAGTTTCTAATTTTTGCATGTCTTTAAGTCACAGAGCTTGTAATATGTGCCAGTGTGTTGGGGGCTCAAGCATGGTACACAGCTGTTATCTTGTCTTGACTTTCAGTCTCTGCATTGCTGCATCCTTTTTCCAGAAGGTATGGAATGAAAAGGTAGCTTAGGTTGCTGTGGAGACCTTGATTTTGACTTTAGCAGCTTGTTTGCTGGTTAAGATTTCCATCTTTGTAGTTGCATTAAATTTTCAAAGAGAAGTTATTTATTTAAACAAACGTCTTTTGCAGTGTTTGAACAGTTCAAAGTGAACTTTGTGGGGATCTAATTTAGAGTAAGGGCTTCTTGCATCTAGGAGTAAAATTAAAGACAAACTATAAAAGTGAGCTCTATACCTATTTACTATTGATAGTTTTCAGGGCTGCATCTTGGCTACTCAATATATTTTTATAACTCAGTGGACACTCATGGATTTTCCTTCAGATTGATGTTATCCCTCAGGGATGTGCATATGGATTCTATGACTTGTAGCCTGTTGGGGTGCAAACCATAAAAATGTAGAGAATTTAGCCTGTGATCTATTTTATATTTGTTACAGTTTTCAGAACCTGCTTTGAAAATCAAGCGGGCTTTGAGTTTCTCAACCACAAGGCCCAAACGAAATAATTTTTTTCACAGTTTCAACAAAACTGTATAAAAATGTGACTTTTGGTAATTCCTCAATGTAATACTTTGTGTGGTAGCAGCATGACCCATCTACAACTCCCTGAGAATTCCAGCAAGAAAATGACTGTGCCACTTTGGAAATGCAAAGATCAGACCTGAAGAGACACAAAGTTTGATTTAAATTCAAAGGACAAGTAGTAAAAACTAATTCTTATAGATCCCAAGGCTTTTTTATGAAAACTGAGTTTCATCTGTGCAGCTTGAGAGAGGGAAGAAACAAGAACTCAACATCCATAAAAAATAAGACTGACTTCTTAAGTATCAACAGGTTGTAATTTATAAGAGACTTCATGCATGTGTCCCATACCACTCATTTAGGTGATACCCACCCATCTAACAATACCCACCTTCCTTAGAAACATAAATAAACAGGAATCAGAAAAATATGGAGGGAAAATATGGCTGTACGGAAGAGGGGAACACATCTAAGAGGTGTGAGAGATGGAAACCAGAATCACAAAGGTGTCTGTAAGGTTAATTATGTGCGGACACTCAATCCTGTTCAATGCAGGACTGAAGGGCATGAGCCATGTCAGCACAAAGTGGCTTTGCAAGACTGTCATGGATTTGATTGAATACACTGGTCTGGAAGGCCATGTTACCATCAGAAATACATTCACTGGAGGTTTGCAAAAAATTAACTTCTCCTGCAAAACAACAAATCGAGAATGAGAAGTTTCAGCCCGTGATAACCACTATTCTCTCACACTATGAGTGTAATGATATCTATGTGCAAGCATAATGGGTTCATGTACTCTGGTGTTATCATCCCTCCTCTGCCCCTGTTTGCATAACTTCGGAAAGAGCTGCTATGTGTGGCCTGGGACAGCAACATCCAAAGGGAACGGTCTCTGTCACTCTCTTTGACAGAGATTCACAGAACTCCTAATTTTTCTGAAGTTTCATGATGATTCCTGACATCTCCCTTTCATCCTAGTGGCCACAATTTATTTATGTCAGAGCTGTGGCGTGTACGTGCTCATTGGGACCACGTGCCACTGTTTTTCTGTCTAGGAATATCCTAAAGTGTGTGATAGTTCTGTGATCCATCCATTTGCATAGTTGGCATCGTGTCTTGTTTGTGTGCCTTCACCAGATTTATGTGCATCCAGGCTGTGTGCATCCTTGGGGAATGCCTGAGTGCATGATCTGTGTTTGCTGTATTTCTAACACTCCTGGACTGCTTCTCACGTTAACCTAGTTTAACGCAAATACCGTGTGTCAACACAAAACCATTGACTTCTTTTTCAAAAATCCATAAGGATAGCATGTAATCTCCAAATTCAGCTCTGAACTATAGACAAGGCTGTGAAAATCAGAGGGGTTATATGAAGTTTATTGAACACTAAGGGCTCAAAATCTTTAGTAATATCCACAGACTGTTATTGATATTAAGTGAAGTGGCATGTGCGTTCTGTTAACTTCTGCATAACAACAGTCCTCTGACACAATGTGATCTTTCAGTCTTACCTTCTTCTTTGTCATCACGTGTTTATAAAATTGCCACTGACATTATTCCCCTGAATCATATCGCAAGCCACCAGGCGGAAGATTATTTCAGGAAAGATGATTAGGAAAGAAGGATCTTGAATAGGTTATATGAGCCATGGACATCGCTGATAGGATTTATTTGTATAAAAAACAAATTGTTTTACTTTCTGGAATCTTAGTAAAATAGTCTCAAAGTGATTGTACTGTTCTGGTTTAGATAAGCAGGTAATGTTTTTTAAAAGCATAATGGTATAATGGGGTCTACATTTGATTTCTCTGTAAGTGATCAAAAACCTGAACAAATTAAATACTATTTTCTGGAGGACTGAAACATATTTAAATTTCAGAGAATATTATTCAACCTAGTGTACATTCTTTTTCCTCCATTCTGTAAGCACAGCATTTGGCTGAAAAATAACTGCATTATTGAATCAACAGTGATATGATCTGAGATCTTAGCAATTACTCCCTCTCTTGTTCATGGCTTTGGATTCACTGGTGCATGTCTACTTAGTTGCAAGAAGCAATTCATTTGGAACTGATAATTAAGGAAAAGCTTTAAAATCTTAGAGCAGACTGTCTGGTGGGACAGACTGCTCTGCTCTGACAACTGGTACCTGTAACTGCAAGCACTGCCAATATATGCAGCTTGAATAGTCATGTACTTCCTAGGTTTCAAAATCTCCATGAGATTAATTTGATGCCTGTGGCTGATGCAGGTGAGGGTAGGTGACCTCGCTGCAAGCGTCTACAGATCACTACAGTGTTGGTTTGCTTTGGGGCTGTTTTAGCAAAACTGTAAAAAACGGAAAGGATAACTGGAAGAACAGTGGCAACGTTCCTTTACAGATGTTATACACAGTCCTTTTCAGTCCTATGTATAAAATGTACAAGAGCAGCTATGTGAGGAGGAAAGATTTCTGAATATTATTGTGGCATGCCAGATATATGCCTACATAACACAATTAGTCTCGGATGGTGAGTTTTCAAGAGGTTTTCAAAGCCTGGCAGAGACTGAGTAGACTGAATTTGCTCTTTAAATATTGGAGAGTCAGAGCTAGGGATTTGCTGTGGTTAAATTGTGGTATTTTCTTGAATTACATTAATTTCAGAAAACTAAATGAGGCTTTCTTAGCAATATACCAGTATCAGAACTGATTGTGCTTTTTTTTTTTTCTAATTGCATTGCTTATAGGAGAAGAATGTTTAATTAAAATTATATATTCTTAGGAGAATCCCCTGAGGCAGCCACTGGCAGGGACCTCCTGTGCACAATGCTAAAGGAAAGCAGACAAATCTGTTCAAACCTTGTGGTTTGTTCAAGGGAGATTTAGTAATTTTTCACAAAATAGCTATCATATTTAGACATACAGGAAAAGCAATGTAAATGGAGTCTACTTACACACGGTGGCAAAGACAATAAATGGAAGGAATTGTGTTTAGGTGAGGAAAAATAATTGTCAAAGCTAAGACATAAAATAACCTTAGCTTGACAAAATGGGCAACAGTTTATTGTTGGCTCACAGGCTGTAATGCCTCTGCCAACATAATTTTGTAAAACCATTTTCAGTCTCCATTATCTATTTTCACTAGTTGTAAAAGATGATACAGATGTAGCATGAAAAAACACCTTCTGATCTCTAACATCTATGTGATTCAATCCAGAAAGAGCAATTACATTATTTACTTACTTATGGCTCTAGCTACCTCATTCTGTTTTATGCAGATATTCCTACCTGGTGTCAGCAACTGCCAGAGCTTCCCTGTGTCCTCAGTGCTCCTCACAGCTCCACAGAGAGCTCCCTCTCCCTCCCCTTCTCTGCTCTCAAAACTTGGGAAATGACATGTTCTCACATTGTGTCCTGAAAGCTATCAAATGCTATTTAGTCAGAGGTCTGGCAGGCTGAGACAAGAAATATAATTTAAAGGCAAAAAGGAAAATCCTGGAAATGTCTCCTGGCTGTGCAATCCCAGTTATGTCTCAAAAGAGCACAAATATTTTGGGAGATGATTGGGTGGTACCTGATCCTACAGCTGTGCTTGTGCAGGGTGGTCTGAGTCCCTGGCAGCAATGACAGCAGTATAAAAGCAAAAATAATCCCTGGGGATTTCAGGTGAGGATGAAGAACTATGCAGGCGCCAGGACTCAGGAAACAATGTGGGTCACCAAGCTAATGGTAATGAGGGCCTGTCCCAGCAAGTTGGGAGGGTGTGTCGGATTCCTCGAAGAGTGTTTTCCCCAGTTACTGCTTCTTGACTGGTTTGTGGGTGTTTTGTAGTGGTGCACTGGGAGGGAATTGATTGCAACCCTAGAGAGTGGGGGTAGCCCTGCATGGAGCAGGTTAAGCTTCTAAGCTTCTAAGGTTTAAGCCACCAGACACATTATTTTGTGAAACATATAAAGTGTGCCCAGTGCCTGAGTTGTTGCTGAAATGTTTATACATGGCACCTCCAAAAGCAGGTGCCATTCTAGGAGCATGAAATTCCCCCATGACAAGACTGACTGGGGAGAGACGTGTGACAGGTCACAGCTTGGACTGGGAAGACAAGGACAGATTTGGATAGCCCCAGGTCTTTTAGTCCAATCTCCTGTGAGACTTCCCTAGTGTTTGCATGGAAAAAAGTGCCCTTACTTTTAACTTCACCTGGGAATTGTGTTTCACTTCAGATAAGTAAACTTGTAAAATAAATCTGTCTTTGAATCCAGCACACACAGAAGTTTGATAGGTTCTCAACTTTAAATGGCCATAGTATATATTCTCCTGGCTTTAGCAAATGCAAGCAGATCTACAATCATTCTTTTCTGCATGATTCTATGTTTTAGTGTTTCTTAAAATCCAAGTGAATATTGTTTTGGAAATGGGTGGTTTGGTGCTTTATAAGGTGAAATATTTGTGTAGCTGTGTTCTTTTAGACAGGGTGGTAAAAGGTTAGAAAAAAGGCAAAATATTTACAGGGAAAGGTAATATTATTTATTAGAATATCTGACAGAATTGGGGAAAAAATAAGCTAGGTTTCAGACACACGGAGTCTTCCTCAGATTTGGTAGTTATGTCATAAGCTTTGAACTATATTTAAACTACTTTAAGCTGACGTTGATTACGTTAATAGTTAGATGATGTAAAGGAAAAAAGTCCTTAGTACTTGAAAACTAGTGATGGATATTAGATAAGTGAGAGTTGAAAAAGGTATTAGTTCTTCTAGGACAAGGAAGGAAAAGTAATAACCAGCTGTGAAACAGCAAGGGTCTAGCACAGAGTGAGCGAAATTGTTATGTGCCATAAAGTCACCTTCGCCTCTGAGTCCGTAATTTTAAGTGTCCACTTGAGTTATGAATTTCAGCTCCCAGTCTCGGCTTTTGAAGATATTTTTAAGACTTTCGTGGGGCCAGGGATTGAGAAGTCAGAGGTGGAGTGGCTGTTCTGTGGAAACAGATTTCCCACTGACAACTGGGTATTTCTGTCCTCTCTTCATTATCTAAAGCAGCCTTGTTCTGGTGTAGAGTGGTTCAGTTTTGGGAGTATATCCAGTACACTTGGTAGAAGGAAGCCAATTCAGGGCTGTAGGAGGCCCAGACTGTGATATTTCTGGTGTGAGATGCAGTTACTGAATGAGTCTGCATCACGCTGATGCCACGTGGACAGATTTGGGCTTTATAGGTCTCTCACATGGTGCTGGATTTTGGTGTGCAAGGCATTTGTTTCTGACAAGTTGAGAGGGTTGCCTGATCACCAAGAAATGCAGTAGTAGAAAAAGTTACGTGATGTTATAACCATCCAAATTGCTGATTTACATGCACGCACACTCACACACACACACACATGCACATACACACACACTCACACACATCCTATATTTCCATATAGGATGTTTTGCAATGAATAGAAGTACATAACCTTTGGGGTTTTCCTTTTGTGTTGTGTTAAGTATATACAGTGTCCAGGCCTCTAAACACAAGTCCTTCTTGGGAGTAGGAGCCATTCTCTTTAGAAAATTTAGACTGATGAAGTGGATGTTGCCAGTGTCCTGAAGGCACATCAAGGTTGATATAACCATGACCTTTTTTGTGTATTTTCAATGCCTGTTGGATTTGTGGATATTGGACTGTGGATCTATGGTGGCTGCAAATGTTTAAATATTTGATGCTGTGGTAAAACTGGCACAGATGCAAAACCATATCCATAGCCGTATTAGAAAGGAGCAGAAAGTGAATTTGGAACAACTGCCTCACCGACAGTATTTGTAAATGGCAGTGTAAGAAAGTCTGAGAAAGAGCTGTAAAAGAGCCTTGTTCTACTGTATATTAGCAGAGATAACAACCAAGTAAAGTTACATTGGTCAAATCATACCTGAACATTTTCTTAAGTTCCACACTTCCTGACCTCCTTTATAAAAAGCTATGTTTGGATTTTAACCCATTTTTACAGTTCATTCCCTATTTTTTTACCTTCTTGGGAATGACTATTCTCCATGAGAGATGTTTCATCTGTGAGTCACTTCATTAAGTGAAAACTAGGAGTGAAGTGGACAAAGTTGAGGTGTGACTTCAGAGTACCACACTCAGTTCAGCCTATAAGGTTGCACAAAGAAGAACAAAATGGAAGTTAAAAACGTCTGAAGGTGGATTTGAGGGACCTATTTTGGCAGGGTCACACTTAAGGATAAATGCCAGAGAATGAGAGTGTCCTGGATTTCAGCAATTTCTTATCTGCCTTGATATGAGACCAGACATTCCACTGGCGCTGTCCCATCAAAGACTACAGTAGCTCTTCGATGATTTAAGACTGCGGTGGATCTTCAGTGATTTATCCCACAGGTGTGTACCTACCCCGTTACTTGCAGTACAGACTCCTCTGTCTCAGAAAGAAGCATTTCCATTTCAGGTTTTGGGTTTTTTTTAATACATTTGTTTCTTTTTTTTTCCAGACACTCGCTGCTGCATGAATCTGCAGCAGCTCACAAGAGGTACCTCAGGTCCTGTTTCTATATGGTGGTGTACTAATGAAAATTTCTTCTAACAGCAATGAATTTAAGCTAGGAGATAATAACTGAAAAACAAGACATGATATTACTTTAAGTATCAATTGATGGACTCTCAGTGGGCCTGTGGTACACTATTTGATGACAGCTTAAATGCACCATGACGGGGAAAGATTTATTATTGTGGAAAACCTCTGACTGAAATGAGCCAAATTGTTTCTGTATAGCATGCCCTGAAATTTAAATACTTGTCAGCAGCAATATTAAATATAGCTACTGGCATTATTGTTAGCATAAGCAGAGCTGGTCTTTATAAAACCAATATCCTTTCTGCTATGGTGTGCTAACAGTCTTTGTCTAATTGCTCATATTTTCAGTTGAGAGAATTTTGATGTGATGAATTGCCTATTACTTGATGAGACACTTTGGATACAATTTAAATTCAGTGTCAGTGTTCCACTTCAGTAATAGGTCTCATTTTCAGCTTTTTTTTTTTTTTTTTTTTTTAATTTACCTACTCAGTCCTACAGATGTACTTTAAATTATGGCAAGAACAATAAAAATCCAAGAGCTAATCACACCCTGGGCTAGTGCTGCTGGCTAAAGCTATGTTACTGGTCACAGACAGCGTGGTATATATGGGAGGAACTGAAAGCAGTGGTAATGCAAAAAATTTTCTATTTTAGAAGAGTGACTGTGGAGAGATCATGGTGTGGTTATACGTTGATGTTTATTAAGACAACAAAGGGTGGTTACATTTTTTTGATAGTAATGCAGGCAGGAGGGAATGGGTTGGCTAAATAAACACTATGTTGCGATCAGTGAAAGAGTCGTTCATTCTCAGTACAGCCTAAGACACAAAAGATGAGGCCAGGCACTAATACAAGTTTCCTTCATGCCTGTATACTTGATTAGTGAGAGAGATTAGCTGAAGAAGGGCTGCAGCATGGGATGGGAGTCCTCAGGGACTTCCATGTTAATAATTGCACTGGGTAGCCCAAGAGGAGGAACAACTTCAAATGGAAAATGCACTGTAAGGAAAAATAGTGCCTTGTGCATTGGAATATTTAGATTCTGTGTTGCTCTAATGCAGTTGTAGATTGTGTTATACCTGTGGCTAAAAATGTTTCCTGAAGAAAACCAGGACAGCCTCCGTGAAGAGAGACTGCTGCAAAGAGGAATAACTTGGTCCTAGGGGGCCAGCAGTGCCAGTCAGCCTCAGAGCATCAGTGCCTTTGAAGGAAAGCCCTAGGAGAATATGAGGGTTGAGCATTTAACCTCACAGTTGGGAGGTTTTATTTGCCATCTGGCCACACAATTTGGGCAGTTGTTAGCTTGTTCTGACTAAGGCAGGAAAACGCTGGGGAAAGAGCCACCTCTAGGTATTGCAGCAGCAAGAGGGTTTTGCTACCCCAAGGGGCAGGATCAGCTACAGGGGAGAGACAGACAGTGGAATTGGACCAGTTTAGGCACAGAGTCAGGGAGTAGCTTTGTTGAGCTTTGGGGGAAGCAGGAGGCACAAGGAGCTCTTTCCATCCTGCTCAGCATCACTCATGTCCTCTCCTTAGCCGGGGTGCAGACCTGGCAGCTATTTATTGTCCCCAGCACTCTGCTTCCACAGACAAGTTTTGCATTGCATGTGCCTTGAGCATAAATGCTGTTTAAAATGATCCTGCTGGAAGGTGGAGTTTTAGCTTTGAGGTGTGGGTATCTGCCAGCCTGGAAGCAGCTCTGGTTCACTCACTGTCATCAAAGCTATGACTTTTTAACCCATTCTAGACTAATCAAACTAAAAACTCCCTTTCTAGGCCTCAGGCTACTTCCCTCAGCAGAAGATGAATCATTTTCTTAGAATTTTAGAAGTAAAGTACAGTCATATCTTTGATGTTGTATCCTCAAGAGGAATACACCTCTCTTTGGGACTACACACCTTCCCTGTGCTCATTGCACAGGTGCCTGGTTTGATGAAGGGTTATGACTTGAGCCTCATTTTAATTCCAAGGACTTAGCTCATAGATAAGTATACTTATTTGGCTGTGTATTCTTTACTGTCTCTTTATAAAATGCTTTTTCATAGACAGACTGTCTTCCTAATAATACCCATGCTTTAATTACAAACATGCATAGCAGGCACACTGAGGGTTACAGTGCTGGTGTGAACCAAATGCAGTATCTGAAGATTTTTTCACTTTCTGGAGAAGCATTATTGCACTGTGAAGGTGCAATCCAACCTATTAACATCAGGTGTAGGGCAGGAATCTTACCTTGACAGAGTCCACAGCAAATTAGGGATTTGTTCATGGTTCCCTCACTGCGTTGCTTTCCACACTTACCCATTCACTGACTATTGTCACTGCTCACTGTGAGCAAAGGAATCACAACCAAGTCCTCAGATGGGCTGTATTGGGTTTCTGTAGCCAGGTCTTGGCAGTGGGGTCTACAGGATGGCTTCCATTAGAAGCTGGTAGAAGCTTCCCCCACATCCTGCAGAGCCAATGCCAGCCAGCTCCAGGATGGACACACTGCTGGCCAAGGCTGAGCCAATCAGGAGTGATAGTAATGCCTTTGTGATAACATATTTAATAAGGAAAAGAAAGTCATCATGCAGATGTCAATTGCAGCCAGAGAAGAGCAAAGCACAGCACTGTGAGGGCTGCTATGGAGAAATGAACTCCATCTCAGCCAGACCCAACACATGGGCCAAAGGGAAAATGGAGGGGTACTTACCAGGACCAAGGAATGTGCACCACTAGCAATATGGGCAGCAGCACCAGGACAGTCAGTGCCTGTCACAGAGGTGGGTGCCTCATGTGTACCTAGTAGGTTGTGTACCTAGGAAGGGAAACAGACAGAAAAATGCTTGAGTCCAGCTTGAGCAGCCAGAAGCATGTTACCCTGCTGTGGTAGTTTAAATTTTAGGCTTTGGTGAGGTTTGTTGTTCTTTAGGCCTTCCTTAACAACTGGGGTAAAAAACTAAGGAAGTATTCCATCCTATTCCCTCACATAATCAGGTGCATATAAGATAGGTGACGGGGGGAGGTTCTCTCTCTTGGGCTCCAGCGTTCCTCCCGGTCACCAGCTCTGTGACAGCAGCTCTCAGTGTTTAGGCCTCGCTTATCTCTGTGGGCTGAAGGCCTGAACCGAGGGCTCTGTCCGAGTCGTGTCAGAGGGAAGAGATTTGCTGTTCGCAAGGGAAGTGGTGAGAGTTCATTGTATTAGTTATTTTGTTAAGCTATCCCCTGAGTTTCGATTGTGTATATCTGTTGTGTTTTACCCCTTTTGTCCCTTTTCCCCTTCCCTTTCCCCTTTTCCCCTTGGGGTTGGTTGGGGGTTCCCTGGGGTCCCTACTCATATGTACATAGTGTTTCATTGTATATAATTATATATCTATATATAAATATATTTTTCCTGCAATTTTCCTCTGCTACTTTTTTCCCCTTTCTCCGTTTTTGTTTTTTTTTTTCCCTGTGTGGGGTGGGGGGGGAAGGCTGTCCCGGGCTGCTGAGGGTTTGGCTGGGAGCCAACCCAAACTTACACACCTGCTGAGGAGGTATAGATTCTGCCATAACTACCCTCCCTGTTCCCTACAAGTAGCTGTGCTGCTCAAAGAAACAGGGGATTGCATGGGCCTGCAGCTCCAGGGAAGCCTGTGGTGGCACTGCAACAGTGTTGGTGTTTTCAGGTCGCCACACCACTGGCCACTGCAGTGGGGCCCTTGGCTGCCCTCCTTATTCCCTGGCATCTGCCCCTTCGGCAAGACATACCAGAAAAAAAGTGAGTGCATTTAAGCCTGCAACCTTGCATTTGAAGCCCAGGTGTCAGGAGACAAAATGGAATTTTAAGGGTGTTCGTCTAGCAGCCGTTGCACCGTTTTTTGCAGAAATGTGTTGCGTATCCCTGTTCACATGCACATACAGCCCCGCAGCCTGCAGTTGAGGGAACTGTGGGGCCAACTCAGTGTGAGATTACACTGCCAGATGGTGACTCAGATGAGATTATATCCTAAAACCCTTTTGAAAGTTTAGGTCTTACCTTGTGTTTGCTATGAGCTTTCCAGCCTCCTTGAAAAATAAATGGATGCCAGTTTTATGTTCCCCTCCTGCTGTTTGAGTGATGCTGTGGTGCTGTGGCAGGGAACAAACCGGGTGCTGGGTTCAGGAGTGCTGGCAGAAACTCCCAAGAAGATTTGCGTTCTTTGTTTCTCTGTTGTCACAACATTAGCTTTTGTCAGAAACCTGCTTGTTCCAAGGTTTCAGGTTGCTAAATATTGATGATGTCTACAGAGATGTTTACAGCATTTCCAAGCATCTGAGCGCCTGACTCCCTGCTCTAGAAAGACTGTCGCTGCTTTGAACCTTGCGCACAATTTAAGAAATCAAACGAGTGAAAGAATTGTGGCAATGAGTCACTAGACACAAAGGTGTTTGGATCAAAGAGGATGTCTCATCTACTTTCCTGCCTGTGACCTTGCATAAACACCTCACTCTTAGATCCTGCCTGCACAGATGTGTAAATTATTCAAACCTACAAATGTATTAGATACTGTACCTGCCAGAAGAGCGAAACGGGTAACAACAGAAGTCTTAGCTCTGAGAATTGTTTGGGGCAATGGAGGAAAGCAAAGGTAGTAAAATATATGGTAAAGACAAAATGGATAATCAAACTAAGGTAATATATGCAAGTAAAAACCACATGTAATTATTTCCATAAGGACCCAAAGGCTGTGACACAGTGAATCACTGTTTCTGCAGAAGTTGGTGTTGAACTTTCCAGCACAAGATTTAATCTTGCAGCTTTTCACAGCTGTGGTCTCAGCTACTTTTGGAAAGGAAGATAAGGAAGTTAAATGCTTATGAGTCAGGGAATTGTGGCAGGACCAGAGGCAAGCATGAGGCATATCCACTGGAGTGTGAGGAAGAGAGAAAGTTGTACCTGCAGGCCAAAGGAGTATGAGGAGATGTAGAAGAAGATGATGCTATAGCTGTAGGCAGGCATTCATAGGATCAAAAAGAATTCCAATAATCCAAAAATCCAATTAATTAATTAAGCCCCAATTAACCCCACTCCGCACTAGCCCCATGATACACAAGGGTTTAGCCCATTGCCTGCAGCAGTCAAGCAGTTAGCAAGGATTCCTCCATGCACCCTGCCAGCTCTCGCCGCCTTCACCACACAGCTGGTTGTGTGCTCTCTGGGCATGTACCCAAACCTCCTTCCTCTGAAGCATTAAAGATATCAGTGCAGCTTAATTCACCTTGAATGGTGGCCCTGAAGTGGCACAGCTGCTATAGGTGGCTGATCAGTCCCCCCGGATCCAAGTGATAATTAGATGTGAGAATTTTCCTCTAGGTCCAATTGGAAAAGACCCTGGGAGCTACAGGCAGATTGCAGCCCCCTGCCATGGCTGCAGACATTTGATGGCACCATGGAGGTTCCTGTGCTGCAGTTATGACGAGCAGTCATTTGGCTGAACGAAGAAATCTGGGTGCCTGCCTCAAGCATTGAGGCTCAATGTTAAGGTCTCAGGGTGGCATATATAGAATCTCTGACATGGCTGGGGTCAATTTAGGTGGGCCAGAGGTCCCTTCTGCTCTTAAACATTTGCTCAGCAAATTAGATTTAAGAAAAATGGTGTGTTCAAGGCCATAAAACTGAACTGCAAAGCAGCATCTCCGGTTAGTTTTTCTTCTGTTCGTCTTCTGACATTTTTAGGTTTTAAAACTGGATGTAACATTGATTTTCATTGCTTGTCTTGCTGGACTTTCTAGTCAAGATGTCTCAACCTTCATCAGAGACATTTTAAGTTTGAAACAGTCTCTGCTTTCTTCAAGTCTAGTTCACAAAGCACTTGATGGCAATTTTTTCAGAACAATGGATTCCTAATTGCATGAAAACTGAAAGTCAATCATTTGCCTCAACTAGCTTTTTAAATCATCTTGGCTTCCCCAATAAAGTAGTTTTTCTCAGATCATGGCTCACATATTTTCTACCTTAAACAGTGCTTCTTGAATGGTCCTTATTTTGAAATAATCCACACTTGCCATATTCTAACAAGGAGGAGCCCTTTTCTTGCTGAAAATAGGGAAGTTGCTGCTTTTTTTTTTTTTTTTTTTGTGGTTGTTGTTGTTGTTGTTGTTGAATTGAAAACATACTGGCAGAGATTCATGCTAGTGAGAATGCCATCATTAATACTGCCATTTTGCAAAGAACGTTCCGTTTTTGGAAACTTTATTTTGTTTATTAAATGACCCAGTTTATTAAATGAAGTGCTTTTTTCTTTCCTTTTCACAAAATGTGCATCTTTCACTAAGTTTTTTAAGATTTGTTTAGGTTCCTGTGCTTCAGAAAATGTTGCACGATTCATGAGTTCAGCATACAGTGATCTGAATATTCTTTCCTGTGTCACATCCTTAATAAAAGATTAGCTACTTGCCAGTATATGGTACAACGTAAGCATAAGACTATGCTCTCAAACAATGGTCATACCAGAAGTGCCGGACCTTCTATCAATTTATATTTTTAGTATCATATTCTTAATCAGTGCTTAATCATGAACAAATAGAACTTAGATTACCTTGAATTATTTCTATTAAAAAAACAATCCATAGTTCATGAGAGTACATCAACCTGAAAGAAATACAAAGCAAACTAGTCAATTGTTGGTTCAGGTTTTTGCATGTGGCTAACAGTATCTTTGTTCACAGTTAATTTCCATAGTTCAATTTGTGTATTTAACAAATTTTTTTCTCATTTTTATGGGTTCTCCATGCATCTAGAGAGGAGAGACAGTTACTGTTTCTGTGGATTGAAAGAACACATCCATTTGAGATGGCAGAGGTGCTGAGGACAGAGGAGTACCAGAGGCCACATACATTCACCTTGGCCTGGCTTCCTATGGAAATGTAACTCAGGCAGTCATGTGTGTTGGCAGCTCCCCTAGGTCCTTTGAGCTCTGAATTTGACAGGAGGTTAAGAACTATTAAAGCCCTACAAGTTTTGTGAAAGTAAACATCTGTGTAGAGAGAGAGCTACCCTGTAAGTGTTTGGACAGAGCGAAAGGCAAAAGTATGAGCTCACATGCTGTTAAGCACCAGAGGATCTGCACAGGACAGGACTTGCAATAAATATTCCAGCTGTGAGAAAATTTTCTGCTTTAGTCCATCTTTTTTTAGAAACAGAGATGCAGAACAAACCCAGTCATTCCCTCCCTTGCTCACAAAATAGCATGTGTTATAACTGTAATCACAGTTGTGATTGCTGTAGTTTCATCTTACATAGAGAAGCTTTGTTCTGATGACCTATAGGCTTTGGTTTTTATTAATACTTATTTATGTATTTCTCAGTTTGGGAACAGAAAATATATATTCATTTCAGTAAGGATACTGTATGAGGGAAAATTGCTTACTTCACCTTTCAAAAATTAATCAATCAGAAGATTGCAAATGCATGCTTTTTTGTTTATTTTTTTAATCCCATAACATCCAATTAATTTAAGTTTAATCTCTTACATCTAATCATACAATGTATCTTCCTCATGGGTAGAGAGTAATTTGTGCTTTACCAAAATAAGAAAATAAGTGGCTGGTCATTTTCATGCTACCCTTTTTTGTCCTAAAAAATATCTGGTGCTGTTGATCAAATACTGTATATCTCCCAGTTAAGTCAAACTGATCAGTCACAAGTGGCCTGTTCCATACATTGTGCCAACTTTTATAGTCTTCAATTCACAACCTCTTTCATAGCTTCATTTTGGGTATTAAATATTTATATATAGCAGAACAGACTTGTTAAAGGAAATTTCATGCTGTGATTTCACCTATTGGCTTCATGCTTTAGAAGAATTAATCCATGAAATATTTTAGATTTAGGAAAGTTTGTCTCTTTAGGGTAAAGCCTAACTCTTGTGAATTGCATTTGATAACATCAGGGACTTCGAAGTCTTGATAAACCTTCTGGTTTTGAAGCTTTCTGATATGGAACAAGCAGACCTTGTTTTGTCAGACAGAATAGCTGATGAAAGATTTTTATTTTTACAGACAGTAAATTCCTGTAAATTTCTTACATTAAGCTACATTATGTCAATATCCTCTGAAGATGTGATATTTCATCTGAATTCCAATACACATGCATGAATAAAAGTTAATAGATCTACAATGCAAAAATTGTCAAAAATCACTCAGAATAAGTGGGTTCTTCATGTACTGTCACAGCAGAATTCTCCTAATTTTCATTACCCTGAAATGCTCTTAGTACAGTTGCATTATTATAGTTGCACACAAACCCACGTGGGGCATAAATCTGACCCATTGCAACAGATCCTGTATTTCCTTGGAAGTGTAGTTATTAGAAGGTCCGTTCTGGGGTTACAGTCCATCAGAACACTTAAAGCAACACTTAATTGTCCTGATTAAACCAATAACTTATTTGGGCATTTATATCTAAGCATGAGTTAAAGAGCTAAACATGTTCTGTGTCGGAGAAGGGACTTCTGATGGTAGATGGTATTCTGTGTTAGTCAACTCATCTTCAAATAGCCATATCAGCAACACATTATTCTCTTTTATTGGCACTTCGCTGCCTTCTAGTTTCTTTGTTGCTTAGCAAAACAATCATATTTTACTGTTGAAGAGAGCTAAATTTGGTCATCTATGCATTAATAACATCATTATAATTGTTTTTATTATTATTGTCCATTGTATTATTTTGCAAATGAGATATTAAAGGCCCAAGCAGATTCATCCACCTTAATTAGATATCTCAAAGTTGTGCTCCTCAGCCTGCAGTACTCACCATAGGCTTTTTTTTTCTAATCAGCAAAGAGGAGCAGGCACCTCTTGAAAGCAGCTCAGGTCTTCCTAGAAGAGAGGCTTTGCAGATGTCTCTTCTTCTTTGCTGATAAGAAAGAGATTGAGGGGTCACTGATTTGAATTCAGATGATCAATTTTCAGGGCAACATTTTTGCCGAGTTAATTGTGGTCACAAAAATGTCAGTGGCAAATGTGAAAACTGAATTAAGGTTTGTCTTTCTTCTGATCTTTATATATATCCTTTGGTCCCCTCGCTGGTCACTGGATTTTGGGGTATTTCATTTCTGGACTGTGACTTGGTAATTTTTTAATTCAGATTGGACAAGAATGTCCAATACTACAAAAGACCACAAACTGTTATGAGGCTTCAATAACCAGTCCTTTGCTATAGGCAGATTGAGAGATATTTGTAAGCCATTGAAGATAAATACTTTTGGGGAATCTTTCACTGGTGCACACCCACTATGGATGACTATAGTTTGATATATCAGTATCTAATACTTGTGAATTTGTAAATACTTGTGAATTTGTAATTACCACTAAAAACTTCATTCTGTGAACTAGTATGAGAGCAGGTTTGATGCTCCAGTGCTTTGTTTTGCCCTTGTTTGTGTGTTTCATCTTTGTTAATCTACACTTTTCTGATGCATAAACCCAGAAAGCAATCTTCTAGTGCCTCCCTCACTTCCAGTGAAGGAGAAAGTGAAGCTGACAACATGAGTTTTCCCATGTGGCGAAGTGATGGTGAAGAAGCTGAGTTCAGGGTTATAGATTTCTCCTACAGGACTGTGAAACAACCATTGTCCCCCCAAAGCCCCCTTTATCTCGTGACATAGACATACAATGTTAAAAACAGTTGATCCTAATACTTTGTGTGTCATATTTAGACCTAGACATGTATGCCTTAGTATGAATTCCCATTATGCCATTGCCTGTAGAGGCAAAATCTTAAAAGTGTCTCCTGACTCTTGGCTCCTCTCTGGGAAGATTTTTTACTTCACCACTTTTTCATTACTCCAGTAAGAGCTGAAAACAGGGAAATCTGTGGATGTCACTTCTTTTGTCTCCTTCTCTTATTCTCCGTCCTGCTTCTAGGATCATAGGGAAATGCTCCTTTTAATGGTAATATGATGCCCAGAGTGAAGTAGGGCTCTATACATTTTCACAGAATCAGAGAATCATCAAGGTTGGAAGAAACTTTCAAGATCACTTTGTCCAACCATGAACCTAGTACCACTATCATCACCCCAAAACCATATTGCCAAGTGCCACATCCAGATGCTCCTTGAGCACTTCCAGAGACGGTGACTCCACCATCACCCTGGGCAACTTATTCCAATGTCCAACTACTCTTTCAGTGTAAAAAATTTTTTTCTTATATCTAATCTGAACTTCCCCTGGCACAGCTTAAGGTCATTTCCTGTTGTTCTTTCACTTGAGACATGGCAGAAGAGACTGACCCCCACCTCACTACATCCCCCTTTCAGGTAGTTGTGAATTTGCTCAGATCCTCCTGTGATGTGGGACAAATGAAGGGAATTGTCACCTGGTCACTGACTTGTGCAGAGGCAAGGGCAGCAATGAAGAAGTTATGCATGTATGAAGCAAGAAAAGGTCCATTGTCATCATCACAACCTCATTCCAGGCATTGCTACCCTTCCCATCAATTACATTATAAGTCACATTTGTATTTTATGGTGTCAATACACATGTTGTTGTTCAAGTCTCATCATCGTCATCATGGCTCGGCTTCGTGAACGAAGATTTGGGAAGGGCTCTGCCCACGCTTGCTGCAAGCGCGCTGATGGCTAAAGAGGCCGATGCGAGATAGGCAAGTCCGGTTGCAAAAGGCACAGCAGAAAGCCTCCATAGGCAGTGTTCAAGTCTAAGGCTTTGATGATTGTGCAGCAGCAGAATAAAGCATGTAACTTGTTGACAGTATTGATTTCCAAAAATAAAAGCCAGTGGCTGACCCGTGGCAACATACTTTTTCCTTCACTGCAGTGTGCTGCATTGGGCTGTGGTCTCAGTTCTCATGGGAGCATTTCATGCTGGAATACAGAGAAGTAGCTCTGAGCAAATGAACAAAGCTGGGACAGTGTTGTGGTTTAACCCCAGCCAGCAACTCAGCCCCACACAGCTGCTCGCTTACTCCCCCACCAGCAGGATAGGGGGGAGAATTAGAAGGGTAAAAGTGAGAAAACCGATGGGCTGAGATACAGACAGTTTAATAGGGTAAGAAAAAGCTGTGCACACAAGCAAAGCAAAACAAGGAACTCATTCACCACTTCCTGTGAACAGTCAGGTGTTCAGCCATCTCCAGGAGAGGAGGGCCGCATCATGCTTAACTGTGACTTGGGAAGTCAAACGCCGTCACTCCAGATGTGTCCCTCTTTTTCCTTCTTCCCCCTGCGTTATGCACTGAGCATAATGCCGCATGGTCTGGTTATCCCTTTGGTCAGTTGGATTCACCTGTCCTGGCTGTGTCACCTCCCCATTCCTTGTGCACCCTCAGCCCACTCACTGGCAAGGCAATACAAGCAGCAGAGAAGTGCTGCTCAGCAACAACCAAAGCATCCCTGTGTTATCAACACCATTTCCAGCACGAATCCAAAACACAGCCTCACATCAGCTATTATGGTGAAAATTAACTTTACCCCAGCCAAAACCAGCTCAGTCACGGTGATTATTTCTTGGATCACTGGATCAGAGAGATTGAACAGATTAATGTGTTTTGGTTTATTTCCAGAGAAATTATTTTCTTTTAACCCTGTCGTTCATATCCAAAAGCTGGTATCAATCAGTTCATGACTGACTCCTGTTCACTTTACAAAATCACGAATTTACAGTGTGTCTTGTAACTGAAGAATCTTTTTTAACATGCTTGCAGAACTCTCCAGCTTCATCAAATGCTGAATTCATCTTCACTGAAAACAGTTTATCCTCTGGTATTTTTGCCATGTTTATTCTTTTGTTATTCCATTAGCTAGGTAAGCAGACTGGGTAGTCTGAATTTTTCCCTGGTGTTATCAATAATTAATTTAATGGAATTACAAACACACGGACAGAAGAAAGTGGTAAAACCAGGATTTGACTACCCAGCAGGAAAACAAATTGTTCTTTGTTTGTTACTCCACGTCAGGTAAACGAAGAGCTTAAGCCTTCCCTTGGGCTTGACTTGGTGTATTGGAAGAAGCATTCCCGGAGGATGTGCCACTCTGTTTGCTGGGGCCCTGGGCTGTTGTCAGGATCGGGGCTGCCCTCCTGTGGCAATAGCAGTAAATCGCTGACGGGTCGCACAGGGTCCATCAGGGAGCCAGCGGTTTGAAAACGTACAGTGCGCATTGGAAAGTGAAAATCAATCAATATAATGAAAAGATGTATTAAAAAGAAATACGTGGCTGAGCCTGAATACAACTGCTTTTAAAAACAACTTATTTTTTTCCAAGGCAGCGGCTTACAACAAAACTCTCAATTTCTGATGAGCATTGATGTGTGTGAATCAAGAAGGAACTTGGGACCTCAAGAAATACATTTCTCTGTAATGGGCTCTGTGGATCCAGATGATTTGTGTGGTTTTGCTTAGGCTGGTTGGTTCCCAGGCTGTTTCCAGTGCAAAGGTCTGTTTTTCTTCTATGTGACTGAAGTCTCTATGTAACAGGGCTAAGTGAGGAAAGCAAATGACTCATCCCATATACTCAGCATCCCTCCATGACACACATATGCCTGCACACCAAGAGACCTGAAGAAGAGAAGGAAAGAAGAAAGTCAGGGCAGACCACCCACTCTCTCTCTATCATAAGGTTTTCCCGGTTGTTAAGGCTTGATCTTTATATTGGACTCGGGCCAACTGACTGGAAGCCAGGCATCTTTCTTGAAGAAGAAAGAGTGCGTGGGGATCACAATGCAAGTAGAGGCTGTCTGTATAAATCAAACACTTCTGCATCATGTGTGTACTGGCTGTACACTTTGGCAGAGATCTTTGGAAATGCCTAGATGCAGTTTAGCTACTCATTTGAGATATTCCTCAATGACTTGTTTTCCAAAGATAGCTTACCACTTTCTGAGGAACCAGCCCCAGCACATGCTCCAAACTGAGGCATTTGTGCTAACCTTGATGTCAGGAAAATACATGTCCTGCTGAAAGGTGGGAAGTAGGAAGACAAGGAGGCATCAGGGCCAGGGAGGGGCAGGCCCTGGGGCTGGACAAATGTGGTCAGGGTGGCAGGTGAAGAAGTACCATCCTATCATGTAGCTGACAGCCAAGACAGAGCACGGTGGCACCAACAGCTGAGCTGCCTGGGTGGCCTTGTGCAGATGCCAGCCTGCCCCCATTTTTGGCTGCCCCAATCTTCTGTTGAACCCAATCCCCTGTGTTTGCCTCATCAGAGGCATGCTGATGTGGGTACAGAGCAAAAAAAAGGAGGGAATGAAGTGTGGCACTGAAAGGTTACAGGGGCACGAGCAAAGACAGGAGAAGCAGAGAGTAGTGACAAACATGGAGTGCTGCTTCGCACACGGAAAGTACCTTGAGCAGAGAGCCCCCAAACCACCATGCTTTTGAGGCTAAGAAGGCCATGGGAGGAGGGGAGGTTTCATTCTCTTTTGCTCTATTTCTGTGCTTTTTTTTTCCTCAGCCTCTGCTGCTGATCACCAGTGAAAACAGAAAACTGGGTTGGCTGGATGTGTTGTCTGCCAACAGGGCTGATGTTTTGTTCTTAAGTGAAAAAGAAGCACAATCATTTTCAGCCTCATTGTGCTAAGGGCTGTACAAGCTCAAGGGCTCTCACAGTTCTGCTTTGTTTCTTCTTAAGGTGTTTGCTACCTTTGAGTGCTCCTATTTAAAACGATGTCATAGATACACCTACACACAGTTTTCAAAGAATTGTCATAGTTGTTGCTAGAGATCAGATATCTTTGTAATTGTGACACTTTTCTATCTCTGTTTCATATTGTGCCTCTGAATTTTTTCCCAGCCCTGCTAGAGGAAGCCCTTTCTGGGTACTTAAAAGACCTTATCATTATCATCATGGCTGGGCTTCGCGAACGAAGATTTGGGAAGGGCTCTACCCACGCTTGCTGCAAGCGCGCTGATGGCTAAAGAGGCCGATGCGAGATAGGCAAGGCCGGTTGCAAAAGGCACAGCAGAAAGTCTCCATAGGCAGTGTTGGTGAGGCACGGTTCTTCCTGCGTTGTCTTTTCTCCTCCAGACTGATTCTGCGTGCATTTTCAAAGGAATCAGCAGCGTTATGGATGGTGTGTCTCCACGCCTCCCGACTGGAGGCCAGAGTGGACCATTGATGGTAGTCAATACGGCCAAGGCTGAGGTACTGTTTTAGAGAGTCCTTGTATCTCCTCTTTGGGGCTCCTCTCTTGCGGCAGCCGGTGGCAAGTTCACCATAGAGCACGATCTTAGGGAGGCGGTGATCCTCCATCCTGGAGACGTGCCCTGCCCAGCGCAGCTGCGTTCTCAGCAGCATGGCCTCAATACTGGTGACTGCTGCCTGTTCAAGGACAGACACATTGGTCACGTAATCAGACCAGTGGATGTTCAGGATAGTGCGGAGGCAGCGCTGATGGAAGCGTTCGAGGAGACGCAGATGGCGGCGGTAGATGACCCACGATTCAGACCCATATAAAAGAGTGGACAGCACAATGGCTTTATAGACACTAATCTTGGTACTTTTCTTCAAGTGTTTATTGTGCCAGACTCTTTTATAGAGTCTTCCAAAGGCACTGTAGGCCTTTGCTAACCTGTTGTCTATCTCTTGGTCAATCTTACCATCTGAGGAAATGATGCTTCCCAGATAGGTGAACTGCTGGACTGACTTGAGTTCTGATTCACCTATGGTGATGCGGGGGTGATGGAAGGCTTCCTGAGGTGCAGGTTGGAAGAGAACTTCTGTCTTCTTCAAGCTGACTTCCAGCCCAAAAAGCTCAGCAGCCTCTGCAAAGCAGGATGTTAAGCGCTGCAGAGCTGCTTCTGTGTGAGCAACGAGGGCGGCATCATCAGCAAAAAGAAGCTCCCGGACAAGGTGATTGAGGGTCTTGGTGTGGGCCTTCAGTCTCCTGAGGTTGAACAAGCTTCCATCAGTACGGTATCGGATGTAGATGCCATTTTCTTCATCAAGGTCTGCCGTGACACTTTTCTATCTCTGTTTCATATTGTGCCTCTGAATTTTTTCCCAGCCCTGCTAGAGGAAGCCCTTTCTGGGTACTTAAAAGACCTTATATAGACTGTTGTATTTTCAAAATCACTTGAAGCATAAGCAGGTAAAATGTTTACAGAAAGGCAAGCAATAAAAAAAGAGAACTTTTATCTGGAAGGTTAGCAGCAGTTTTCAGGTATTGTGTTTGTGTTAAATATAGTCTGGTAGCACTTATTCATATTATTAATGATAGATAGATAGATAGATAGATAGATAGATAGATAGATAGATAGATAGATAGATAGATAGATAGATAGATAGATAGATAGATAGATAGATAGTTAATAGTGTCTTATTTGATCCAGGCAGTGGGAAAGATAGTGATTGTGAATGAGCAGGTCTCTGCCTGCGTCATTGCTTGCTTAGCCAAGGCCATGGTGCACTCCACAGTAATCAGCTTGTGGCTTTAACCCTTGCCAATTGACAAGGGTCCTTATGGGGTTATCTACCCTCTGGGTCAGCCCAGTAAGCCTTTGTGCTGTAGATGTCCACATACAGCCATCCAGGCTGCAGGCAGCTGGAATATTAGCTTGCTATGCTGTAAATCCTCAATACCAAGGGATCCAGATGCCCTCCATCCACTTGGCACTTTGGAAGGACCCATGAAGGAGAACCTGTCAGCAGATCTTCCTCATCTCTTACTGGATTTTTTCTGCTTCTAGGAAGCAAATGGAAAACATTGCCTTATATGAGTTCCCTGAATTCAAGTGTGTGTTTGTTTACATGTAATGTGGGATGCTGGGTGGTCCTGGTTATGTGGAGGAAGCTCCTGGGCAGTCCAGGCCTCAAGGCTCAAGTAATGCATCTAAGAGACTTACATTTACCTTCTGAAAAACAGTCAGGCTTTCAGAAGTGATTGTTCCACCACATAAAGTATCTTACCAATAACTTTGACAGATGCAATAGAGGTTGACTTTGGGTCATAATCATATTGAAGGCAATCATAAGGCTTTAAATTAATAAGATATATATTAAGCATAGCCTGAAAGCACTCCCACTTTGCTAATCCACTCAGAGTCATAGCTTTTGAAGGATTCATGTAGGGTTTAAGTTAATATGTTTCTTAAAAATAGTTCTTTTAGTAACAAATGTATGACAGCTGAATTTATTGTCGAGCCTCCTAATTTAGGATTGTACTCCTGCTTAAATTGGAGTGTCTGCATAGCATTAGAGAGGCTTCCCACAGCTCACCAGCTGGAAAGCCCAGACCTATGCTTCCTTTCCAGCATCAATGCAGTCATTTTGACAGAGGCTTTTCCTCCTTCTCTTGAGTCCCAAAAACCATCCTTGTTGTTCCAGGAGATGTTTCATTTTTAAATGTGATCATAATGCCTCAAATGTTTGGCTTTTCTCTCTCAAGTTGTTTTTTTTTTTTTTTTCATGATTTCCCAAGCAAACAGAATTTATGTTATTCAGTGGGATTAGTCCTGTATTAATAAACTAAAGTTTCTCCATATCTCCTGCATTTTGAACTGCTCTGAGGGAAGCAGCCAATCCAGATTCTATGCATTTCATAGAATTAGCAGCTTGGTCAAAGCCAAAGATCCAAAATAATGTTTTCCCCTGACAAAGATCCTATCTAGTGGGCTCAGTGTCATGGGACCTGTCTCGCCTTCTGGCCCAAAAACTGCCACAACAGCCAAGCCTGTATAGCAGTTAATGGCTTTGAAAGAGCAATGAAGATTCTCTGTGTCATTTCTGAAGCCCTCACAGGAGAGAAACACTGAAGCTGCAAACACAATGAGGATCTGCAGGTACTACAGTAAAGGTTCATGCTGTACCTGATGCAGAGCTGGGAGCATTGTTCTGGGAATAACTGGTGCTTGGGTGCGCTGTCATCATCACTGCAGTGGACATGCGTAAAGCACACAGCACAGATTCAAAGGAGACCAGATTTCATTAGTTCTCCTATTCATGAAACAACTTGCTGAAAAAATAAGTTGATGGGCAGATGTTGGCAATGATACCAACATTGTTACATAGAAATGGCTTTCCACATCACCCAAAGAGCAAAAATTTTTTTATTTATTGAAATTCCCTGCGTTCTGCTAAAAAGAACCATGTGAAAACCTGTTGAAGAACCACCACCATACTCCAAATTAATCAGTTTTTCAGCTGAATATGTTGCATTTCCAAACTCACAGGAACCCTTCGTTAAGCTTTTCTTTTTTTTCTAAATTTCAGAGAATACAAAGAGGATAAAAACCCTGTCTGGGGTGTAGCAGTTAAAATTTCAATATGAATTTGAACAAAACCACAAACCTTCCAGAGAAACCAGCTGTGTCTGGTGTGTTGACTAATCTGAAAAAATCAGTCTATTTTTCAAGCTTTCTATTGTCTTTTCATTGTATAAACAAGAAAACAAAACCCAAAACAAACTCCAAAGGAAGTTCATGAAACCCTGTCATGTAAAAGCAGAAGAAAAATGTGTTACGACTTACAAAAGTTGAAGCTGTTTGCTTTTTTCCAGCTACTGAGAAGCCACCAACTGTTTTTGAGGTTGGGATTCTGTTGGAGTGTTTCTTAATTTCTAATGATGTCTGTACTTTGCTTAGAAGATATATGTTCTATAGTACAAAATATTGTCTCTATGTGTGTTCTATGGGGCTAGTAGTGTTTCTTGCTCTTGGACAATAATATTTGTAATTCCCAGTCATAAAAAAAAAAAACAACAAAAAACCCTGAAGTTGTTTTGCTGACCTCCAAGTATTGAATCTCTTTAAATGCTTGTTTGCGGCATTAGATTAAACACAGAATATCTGAGTTTGGTATGGTGATCCATTCGTTGTAGTCTACTTTCTTCATCCTGCCAGGTGCTTGGTGAATTCAAGTCACACAGAAGGAGTTGATAGAACCCAACACGGCCACTGGTTTGGCAGTGTGCTGCCCCCAACTTCTGTTAGTATGAGCCATTTGAAGGGTGTTGGATCATTAAATTAGGTTTGTTATGAGACGACTAGAAACAGCATCACTTGAGAGAGGTTTAAGCAACAGCAAATAGAATGGTTAAGATTGGAAAAGACATCTAAGATCATTGAGTCCAACTGTTAATTCAGCACCACCTTATTAACCACTAAACCATGTCCCCACGTGCCACATCCACACATCTTTGGAACACTTCCAGGAATGGTGACTCAAACACTTCCCTGGCTAGCCTGTTCCAATGCCTGATCACCCTTTCAGTGATGAATTTTTTCCTAATATCCAATCTAAATCTCACCTGGCACAACTTGAGGCCATTTCCTCTCAACCTGCAGCTTGTTATCTGGGAGAAGAGACCAACTCCCACCTAGCTACAACCTCCTTAAGGTCGCCTCTGATCCTCCTTTTCCCCAGGCTAAACAACCCCAGCTCCTGCAGCCACTCCTCATAAGACTTGTGCTCTAGTCCTTTCATGAATAGATATCACCCTGTGCATGCTGTGAGACACAAGTGTTTGGGCACAGTTCAGCCTGAAACCTGCACTGCCAACAAAATCTGTCCTTTGTCAGCAGCCGGGGCAGTTGGCAGTGTATGACATTAGCCCACCTCATGTTTGGACAAGAGTAGTTTCTCATGCTTACAGGACTGTAATCACAATCCTTTCATCTTGCACAAGTTCCAAGAGGCGGTAAGCCCAAATGAATTTTGCTTTTAAAGAAGAGAGAAGAGGGTGAACTCTCCAATTAGCAATACTAGCAGACTCACTAGCCCAAGTTCAGCTCAGCTGTGACAGAACAGGATTGCCCTTAGTTACTTTCATGCCCAGCCTTTTGCAAGGAATTGCTGTGCTGCAGAATTTTTGTGCTTACCATATCAGAGGTCATTTGTATGTCAAGCATCTGCTTTTGGTAATGTGAAAAATATTCTATATATAGTGTCAATGCTCCCCCCACACACTGTGGGAGCCCATTAGCAGCTTCACTTTTAGGGAAACAGCATTTGGGAAATACAGGTCGTGATGTGGGAATTTCATAGCTTAGGCTGTAGATGGATCACTCAAAAGACGTTCAGCTTTCACTGTTGCACTGCCAGGTGTCTCAGGTCTCAAATTCCACCTGAAAACCTACTCTGACCACTTATAAATCTTAACATTTTCTGCTATATTTATACTGCAATAAGCTCAGAATTGCTTATTAGAGGAGTAAGTATACAGAGCAGCACTGCTACAAGATTCAGTAATTCAGTAGTCCTGTTGTGTGTCAAGTATTTATTCTTATATCCCCTATGCAAATAGTTTTAATTTTCAAAATTTCCCATTGCTGTAAAAATGCAGAGTGTGTGCATTGTCTTCTAATATATGAATGTATATATATAATACAATTTATTTTTCAACCACTTTCAGTGTGAGTGCAAATTGCTAGGTGTTTTGCTCTGCAAAATCATAATGGATCCCTAGTCGCATTTTATAAATATTTTAAAGAACAATTATTTTCCTTCGTATTTACATCCATGAATTACTCATTATTCAGTACATCTTTTCTCCTGTAGGCAAAGAGGAGTAATTGCCACACTTTTTAAAAATGAAAGCTCTTAAGATAAAAGTGTGTTTCATTAGTGAATGACTACTCTGATATTGCACTGCAGGCACTAGCACCTTGGATGGCTGTGGCTTTTAACAAAGATTTTTCACATTGACCACAATTGCACAGGTGCAAATAAAAGCAGATAAACCTTATCTCATCTGCAGATGAACCTTTTTTCCTAACAGTGTCTAATATTTACCTTTCATCCCAAGCAATTTGCAATCCTCATAGCTCTCTTGCTAAAATAAGAGCATTGACAAAATGATGCTGGAGAAGCTAGGCTGATTCCCCAGGATTTGCCTCTAACACAGATAAAGTGCTTACTTACTAATCTTCACATACTTTATTCCATTTTTCAGTATTAAAAAAAGTCTTGATAGCAAATAGCCTGTAGTCTGAATCTTATCCTGCAGTCTGAACCTGCAGAAGATCCTTGTAATGGTGATGGCAGAACACTGACTGCAGGATCGTACTTCAGGATCTCTCCTCCCTTTGTAGGGAAAGATACTGAATAAGGGACACCATCTAAAACTTACAGCATCTTCAGTTGTATCAAGTTCATTACCTACTTAGGTCACAGTGAAAAGATGACGAAGATCACAAAAGATGTGTGAAGGAGCTGTGGGTTCAACTTATTTTTGGCCAATAGCTGTAGGTTACTCTTCCAATGAGTCCTTGTTGTGAACCTGTGTCCTACCCTAACTCCCAGGCAGGACTGGAAATACAGAGTGTGGGGCTGGAACAGCCTGGACCATCCTTCCTTCCTTGTGGGTTTTTTTGAGAATTCAGGTAGCAGTCAGCAACATTTTCTCTCCGCCTTTCCTCCACCAGCTTACATTCACTTTTGTGTCTCTCTACTGGCTATCAAAATTACAACAGGTAAAATAAAAAGTGCCTGTACTACAGAATCACAGAATGGTTTGGGTTGAAAGAAACCTGAAAGATCATCTAATTCCAACACCCTGCCTTGGGCAGAGTTGCAATCCACTAGATCAGGTTTTCCAGGTCCCCACCCAACCTGGCCTTGAGCACTTCCAGAGATGGGACATCCACAGCTTCTCTGGGCAACCTCTTCCAGGTCTCACCACCCACAAAGTAAAGAATCTCTTTATAATATCTAATTAAAGCTGCCCTCTTTCAGTTTAAATCTATTTCCCCTTGTCCTATTACTTCATGCCTTTGTAAAAAGTCCTTCTCCAGCTTTCTTGTAGGTCTCCTTTAAGTACTGGAAGGCTCCTCTAAGGTCTTCAGGAAGCCTTCTCTTCTCCAGGAAGTTGTTGTCTAGCTGAACAATCCCAGCTATCTCAGACTATCTTCGTAGAAGAGGTACTCGAGCCCTCTTTATGCTCCTCCTCTGGGCCTCTTCTAACAGTTCCACATCTTTCTTGTATTGGGCACTCCAGAGTTGAATGCAGCACTCCAGGCATGGTCTCAAGGACAGAGTAGAAGGGAAGAATCACCTTCCTTGCCCTACTGGCCACCCTTCTTTTAATGCAGTCCAGAATGTGGTTGGCTTTCTGGACTGCAAGTACGCACTGCTGGCTCATGTCCAGCTTTTCATCCACAAGAACCCACAAGTCTTTCTCCCCAGGGCTACTCTCCCTGACTTCTTGCCTTATTTTCTGATTTTGGTGGAGAAAATGGCAATGTCCTTTCTTCAGAGGGCCTCAGTTATATCTTCAACTCGCTTCTCCATTCATGGGACTTTGGAAATTTGGAAGGAGACACAGGCAGTCTTGGTGCATGGTTTTTTCTCCCAGATCCTAAAGAGTTTACAAATAAGATACATGCAATTTTAACCAATATTGGCCTTTCTGCAGTAGTAAAACTGTTCTGTCTTTTCTAAGAGTCTCCTTGTATTCAGTATCAGTGCTTCAAAGCTGTGCTGCTACCCACGTGTTTAAATGTCAGGGACTAAGACTCAAATGACCTGAGATATTTGTTCGTGTTTAACTGAGAGAAGGAGGAACTTTTTAAGCACTCCTCAGAGCAAATGCACCTTTAACCTGCATGTTATCACAGCAGTGTGATGTGATATCAGTGTTCATGCCCTTCCAAAAAGCCCCAGGATATTTCTTTGAAAGGAAGATATTTCTTTGAAAGGAAGATATTTCTTTGAAAGGAAGATTTTGGAGATGCTCTCAGGCTACATTATAAGTGCTGAGGAAGGTAAAAAAGAATAAAAATAAAGAATAGAAGTTTCTTTTACAGTAATAGCAAATGGGATTTTTACATTACCACCTGCCTTCAGGGCCCAGGAGTATGAGAGAAACACCAAGGGCAGGTGATGGTCCTGTCAGATTGTGCCACTGTGGAGGAGAAGGAAACTGCAGAGCCAGCAAAACAACACAGGAGAGTCTCAAAGGCAGATCTTCTACACAGACTCTCCTGAGGGCTCTGCCATTCATTAGCAGGACTAAGAGCTATCCAGCTCTTCCTGAAGAGTACCGGGGCTTTGGAGGCCTTTTCCTGCAACAAAAGTACCATGGAAATCACTTGAATTACAATTTTCCAGTAGACAACACTTTGGTTTAGTACTTTTGCTCTTGTACTATACACACACAGTTAATTAAATGTGCCTGAACTACAAAAGGAGGTTATCTGTGTTGGTATAATACCCTACAGATTGTACTTCTAACTGTACTTTATGGCTTTTTTAAAATGATTTGCATTCATTCACCCCCTCACCCCACTCCCCGCATAGACAAACCCATTATTGATCCCATTAATAATTTCAGGTGTCTTAAAAAAACAACTGGGATTTAAAATTGTACAAAATGAGAAGCTGTACTCCAATATCCCATATACTAAATGTATGATTAAAAAGCTTTCATTTAAGTAGTCTCTTACAAGTCTTAACTACAGAATGACTCATACTGAGGTAAAATTAATAAGATATTTTTTGATTATCCAGTATCTGGGGTTTCACATGCCAGAGACGGGAAAGTGAATTTATCTTCAAAGGTTCTATTTAGGAAAAAGAGCAATGGCAAGGGTGCAAGTAATTATGCCTCTTTGTAACATCTGGATCTTACTTTTTTAAAGTAATGGATTTAGAAGCGGGATCTTGTCCAACAAAGTGGTGTTATCAGGTGTCCCAGCCAGGCCAGGTGCAATCCACACAATGTTTTCCTCTAATCCTTTTAGAGAGGATACTGTGTTACCCACTACTTATGGTGCTCTTAGCAGATACCACAAACGGAGGCTGCTGGAGAGGATGTGGAGAGGAGATTATTATTATATTATATCAGGTTAGATGTTACATTTATGGGTCCAGCCTGGCAGAAACTTGCCTACAGATGCTGGAGACCAGGGACAAATTAACAGCTGTGGCTTCTTGTGATCTGGAACCCTCTGTCCTTTCTGTAGGAGCCTTTTAAGTACTGGAATACTGTGATTGAGTCCCCCCTGAGCCTTCTCTTCTCCAGACAGATAACACCTAACTCCTTCAGTCTTTCCTCATAGGCCAGGTTTTCTAGCCCTTTGAACATCTTTATAGACCTCCTGTGGACCTTCTCCAGTCTTTCTATTTCTTTTTTTGAACTGTGGGGACCAGAACTGGCTTACTTCAAATTTCTTTTACAGAAAGTGCAACTCCATTTTCTCTTCTTCCCTTTCTGTCTTTCCAAAAGAGTTTGTAGCCATCCATTGTGGTCTTCTAGTCATGTGAATTTTCCCACCAACAGGATTCTGTGATTTCTATGGCGTCATAACTCTCAGACTGCTCACTGAGTTCCTGTTCCTCTTGTTTGTTGCACAGACTACATCTGTACTTGCCTTTGGAATGGGCTGGGGAGTGTTCCTCACTGCTTTGATAGGTGCACTCGCCCACTGTCACTTATGGATATATCCGTGCTGTAACTGGACCCTACAGCCCAAGTTTAAAGCATGATTCAAGAAGTAAGCCAATCTGCTACTAAAATGCTCCTGCCTCTTCTAGGCAGGTGGATCCAGTCTCTCCTGAATAGCCTGTATTTGTTGAAGAACTTCCCTTGATCATAGAAACCTGGTGTCAATACCAGCCACAAAGCCAGGTATTGATCCACACTTTGCCTGAGCTTCTGCCTTCATCCCTATCCTGAACTAGCCACACAGAGGAGATCACTTGATCCCCCTGTTCCTTTCACTTGGGCCTCCAGAGCTCTGAAGTCCTGTGTGATCTTGCCCAGGTTTTGCTTAACTGTGTCTTTGGTGCCCACATGGAAAAGAAGTAGGGGATAGCAGTCTGCTTTTAACCACTTGTGGTGATCTTTTGACATGCCAGATATTGGCTCCTGGCAAGAAGCAAACTTTCCTTCACTATCAGGCCAGCACTACCTTGGCGCCTCTCTGCAGAGAGTCACCCACTGCCAGCACTCACTGCTTCCTTCTGCCAGCTTGTAGCATGTAGTGCTGGTGCAGTTTCTCTCTGTGACTCCTGCTCATTGGATCTGTCTGATGCCAGCCACCTGAGGGGTGTTTTCATGTTCTGCTCATAGTTATCCTGGTGGCTGCACTCCCTCGGGGCCGGTTCTATGCGCAGCTTCACTGTTCCGCTCTGGCTGTGCCATTATAGCCATGTGGAAATCACTTCTGGACGCTCCAATTAAATGACCTCACATTTTATTACTTATCAGTAGCATTTATTGTAATGAAATGAAGCTGCTGGGTTTAATACTGCTATTGCCAGGAAGATAAATTCCAATACCTATGTGGAAAAAAGATTGCAAAGGGATCAGATGAACAAAAGTTTTGATACTTTATCAAGTACAGAGGTTAAATAATTTGTTCTATAAAGGCACTGCTGTTTTTAAAGAAACTACCTCCACTATTTAACCTTTGTGTATTTCAACAGAATTTTATATACTTTTAGGAGCTTTCATTGTGTGAAATACATTCAATTAAACATCTGTTTCCTGCAAAATATTATAGGTCAACCAGTATAGATTACTTCAGTTCATAGAAATATAATAGCTAAAATATTTTGAGAAACTTATTTAACTGGTCATTAGGTCATAGAATTTAGTATTGCTAATTGTATGATTTGCTTATTGTGAAATAATTGAATTTTGCCCAAAATAATCTACTAAAGGCACTGTTTATAGTAAACATGAGATAACGAAAATTTTTAGCAGGTCACATAATTGAAAATTTATGCTTATTCTCCATGGATAATGTCCTTTATAGTAGAAGCCTGTTTTGCTTGTGTGCTTTTCTCTCCAGGTGTTTTTGAATTGCAGTTTTATAGCCAGGCTTCTCATAAGTGACAATATTTGTAAAAAAACTGAGTTCGATCAAACAGGTTAAGATGTTTTGTGTGGAAAACACATAATCAGCAGAATTCTATAAGTCAAGCTTACCTATGGAGCCTTAAAATATAGTGTAGCTAGTGCAAGGATCAGAAAATAAAGCTTTCCATTGAAAGATGTTTCCTGACTGTTGAAACTCTGGACTACATGAATTTTTTGTCAGATTTTTATTTTGCTACAGATTTTTTTTTTTCTGTATGATATCTAAAATAGCCACAAAACACATATCTAGACAGGAGTCAGCCCAGAGCAGCGCTGTATATGTTGTGCATTACTTACACAAGAGTTTGTGAAAGTTAACTGGGAAAAGCAGGTTCTCATGCGCATTATTCTTGAATAGCACATTGTTGAAGAGGATGAACATGATCTGAGCACAGCAAATGGCTGCTCTGAACAGCTCAGAAGACTCCCTGCCTGTCTCCAAAGCACAGCTTTGGTGCCTGTCACCACCTTTCTCGTCCAGCCAAAGCACTGTTCAGAATTCATGGGAGGTTCTGCTCAGCTGCTTGCATCCCTCATGCTCTGTATAGGAGACACCTATGGTTTTGAAACTCCTTCAGGGCTGAGATAGTGGTTAAGAATAAGTAGTATGAGTTAAATTTGAATGTGAGATAGAATAGAAGTTTAGTTCCTAAGCAGCTTTGAGGATCTGTACCTCAGCTCATAAAGTGCAATTAATTAGTGACTAACTGGGGACTCTATAAGGCTCTTCCATCCTTGAGGTTTCAGTATGATATCTCCCCTCCTTAATGCATGACTGCTCTGAAGTCATCATTATGTCAAGGAAGGAGTCAGACACATTTACTAGCTCTTTGATCTAGAGTAATTCCATGTATACTGTAGCACACGTGTTGTTGTGGTTTGGCAGGAAAGGAGCAGGACTGAAAGCAACCAGACCTTAAGCACTGATAATTGTTAGGGAATTGCTTAGCCTCTCCTGGTCTGGTGAGCTGTACCAATCAGTGTGGATTGCTAAAGCTGATGGAAATGCATTATCCCCATTGGACTGTCATTAACACTTTTACCAAGAATTATATGTACCTTTAAGTGTCAAAATATATTGCTCCAAGCCAGTGTTCAAGCAAATTAAAAGCAGCAATTACAAGGAGGAGGCATTTATTGATGATAAAATGCTGTAAGTCTCAACAGATGTCATTCCTTATAATAAGGCATGTGGCTCTAATTTGACACTTCTTGCCATAAGAAGAAACCTCTTGCAGAGCAAATGTCACTTCTAATCCTATCTTTCATGGGTGCCTGTGCCCTGTTAAAACTGGTATGCCAGTTCAGAAGCAGGCTTGGTGCCATTAGAGCAGATGGTCATGAGCACAAGTCACGTTACAAAGCTGCTTCTAGAAGTGTGGCTGCTGGGACTGAAGAACTACCCAGGAATATAAAAATCTACCTATCCAGGAAAATTCCCCCTTAAGTAGGCTGATACATGCCAATAATGCGTTAGTGATAGCAGAAAATGAATGTTATGTGTGTCTTCTTTCAGGTTATTTTAACTTTTGGCTCACCTCTGGTGATCCCAGAAGTTATTCTGGCAGCTGAGGGCATTGGATTATATATGTGTCTTTGGCAAAAAGTGCCATCAATACTTGGTGTTACTTCAAGAACTCTGCAGTGTCTGGGAATTGTTGTGGTATGGAGGACTACCCTGCTGGGCAACAAGGGAGGGAAGCGGCCCTTTGGCATGTAGTCATTCATCTCCTCCATAAGGTAGTGCATGACTGTGCCAGACAAATACTTGAAGTAAATCTGCTCTAGTTTTACCTCATGTGCTTTTTGTTTAGTATAGAGAGCAGCATTTTGCCTAAAGCATTCATCCTAAGTCAAACTTTTCTTGCATTGAAAACATCATTTTGGCTGCCCTCAGAGTGATGAAATACAGGTTTTGTTACAAATTCAGCCTTCAGTAACAGTTCATTTCAGTAAATTTACTGACCATGGGATATAAAAAAAATCTGTTGCTTGGATATTGCTATTTATTTTCTCTCTCAAACGGAACTTGCTGAGGGGAATTTAAATGTTTAACGGATATATAGTATAGTCTTAGCTTGTGACAGCAAGTAGAGCTTCCAAAACACTATGAGTACTTGCTTTCCTTCAGGTGTACCTCAGGTTTTAAGAACCAGCCCTTACAACAACTAATTGATAGACTTCGGTAATTATACAGTAAGATCAGGTTACTCTGATCTGATCTGTTAGAAATCTTAATACATATGTCAAAATGAAGCTTACAGCAAGTATGTTTCTCTCTTCTCAATTAAAGAAGCAAACACTTCTCCAGCATGTAGCCCTGCTGTCTCAGCTCCTCAGAGTTTCAGATGAGACACTTAATGATGTGGGATGTTTCTTGTGACTGTGATCAGAGTCGTACACTGAATGAGGAAAGTTTGTAGGGAAGATTTGGTCATGAATGACCTCTGATGATCCAGCTCCAAGCAGTGCCAGGAGATTTCCCTTTCAGAAGTGAATACACAGTGATGTCTGAGACCCATTTTGAAATATCTCTGCAGTTCAGGTATCTTTGGAAAGATTTGAACAACATTATGTTATCCTTTCTGACAAATATTGCAATTCATCAGACTATGCTGTCTTCACTCTATGCCCTGTGGGGCTTTAATTGGCCAGCTATGCAAAAGTGCTCAGCTAGCCAAGCAGCTGTACAGTGGTAGGCAAAGCTACTGCTAACATATGGTGTAGTTTTATGACATAATGAAATGCTCATTTTTCCTGATAAAGATGTAACATTTCACCAGAAACCCAAATAAAATGGGTTATGTAATTTCAAAGTCTGCCATAGTCAGTAAGTTTTCTACAACTTCCACTAACACATACAGAAATTTTACTTTGCGTTGAAATTTTCACCTTGCCCAATGAGGCTTGTAACACTTCAGTAAGGAGCAGCATGTAACTCCACTCAAGTAAGAAATGCATTTAGCCAGATCTGAAAATGTTTATTTTAATTAATTAGTATTGATACAAGGAGGAGTATCAGCAGAAGGCTGTATTTCTACTGTCTATTATGTATGAAGGACACTGAAGATGGATCTGTGCCCCAAAAAATTGATCTAGATGGTGGGTTTTGGTGGGTTCTCACTGTTCTAGTGCCCAACAGCTTTCTGCATGGCCAGACTGAGAGGACCAAAACCATCTGACAGCAGGTGTCATATAGGAGCAAGGTCCTTGGATTTAGGACTGGAGAGCATAGGGAGAAGGATGGACATGAAGCAATCTCTTACAGATGTAAATGGTAGTGTACAAAAGTCATTACTGATCACACGGCTGTCATCAGTCATCAGTGATGGCACCAAACTCCCTCCCTAGCAATGAAGGGGCTGTCCGAGAGGTGGTCATTGACAGTGCAGAGACCCAAAGCTATCTAAAATGCTGAGAGTTGGCTCCTGTGCTGAGAGGCACTGCAGATTTGGATCCTTATTTTGGTGGAAATTATTAACCAAAAAATTGAAATTCACGTTTCATTTCTGAATGTTTAGACTCTGAAAAATCATCTTTTATAAAGGCATGTGGTCAGGCATAAACCTCCTCTCAAATAAATATGTTACAGGGGTTTATTGCACAAACACTTTTTTTGTCTGAGCCTAAAAAGAATGCAATGGGAAAAAATACTTCACACTAAATAAGTTAGGCCTAAATCTTGTGTGGACATCAATCCTTAAGCCTCTTCTTGTTCTGGATGGAAAAGAAATCTGTCATCAGCTGGTCCCTGATCTCTTGCACATTTGGGCTGTTGTATCAGGAAATACCAGGCACTGGCTCCCTGCAAAGACAAAAAACCTGATTAGCCAGCTAGTATTCTTATGTACTATCATAGCTTCTTAATAGCACAGCAAGCCCTCAGGACTAATGATCACACTGTATCACTTGGTCAATAGCTTTGTTTCAGCTTAAGCTACAGAGCTGCATGTTCATTTGTGTCTCTTGAAAGTTACACTGTGAAGTGTTATGTTGAAAACAGTAACCCTTGAAATAGTGAAATAAGTATCTCAGTTGACAGGTTGCATATCTTGTAATTATTCTATAAAAATTACTTACCACTTCACAAGTAACAGTTAGAAATTAAGAATGGACATTAACTGAATGATGGGCAAGTGTTCCAATTTAGTGAAAAGTATGTCTTGCTGGTTTTGTTTTTAAACATCTCCTACTTATTCACAGCACTTTGGGTATTTTCCATATCAGATCATTCCCCATGGCAGTGATTTTAAATTTCACTTTGTCCTTGTACTTGCACCAGAAAACTGGGGCACAAAAGTGCAGCCTAGTGAAACCCAGAGGAATAATACATCCCAGTGTTTTACAGGTGAAAAAAAGTCCTCATTCATTATCAGGTTTTCCTGCTTGCTTCTCTGTCTGCTGTTTCTTGCTGTGTGAATTTGGAAAGTGACTCAAGTCCTTTTGTAAAGCTTCTTGAGTTCTGAGACTGGAAAATGTCTTACAAATACCAAGTGGTATCACTGATACAACAGCTAGATATGCCTACATTGTCATTAACTTGGCATCAAGTGATGTCCAAGGATCTTTTAGAACAAAAGGCCTTTCTATAACCCTTGGTAAATGTTTGTCCTTCAGTGAGCATACACGATGCCAGCATGTTCCCAGTGTCTTGAGTGTGATTACAGCTGTGGTGGGAGCTAACAGGCCCAAACCTACTGCCAGTACAGTGAATGCTTGACCTGCCACGCTGAGCTGGAAACTCATGCTGTGTCGATAGGCTTCCCATAGCAGCCCACAAGACAGGGAGCTGCAGAAGCAGCTGCACTCATGCTGTAATACTCGTCTGCAATTTGTTTGTCAGCAAAACACTCTTAAGTGTTGTCAGACAAGCTACTTTTCTAGAAAGGATGCAAGTTCTCAGGCAAAAGGAGGCTTTATTGCCCTTGATTACAGGCAGCGAAATCTGTAGCTGTGGGGCTCCAGAACATAGCTGTTCCTGTCGCTGTCTTCTCTCAGATCAAGACCTGCCACACAACATAGCCTAATTAATTTCTCATCAAATACAGAATTCTCCACACCCATGTTCCTGCTGGTTTTACTGTCATACATGATATCATATGACATTTCCATACTTTCTTATAATATTTGTAAATAATATCAGATGAGGAACACATACAAGAGACACAAACTCCTGGTGATTCTTACACGTGAGCTGTCCTTTTCTGATGATGAGGAGTCCCTGGAGCGAGCTGTTGCAGGGCAGGGTGAATGGTGAAGAGAATGGTGGCAGATACAGAGAAAGGGTAGTTCAAAGCCATCTGGGAGCCACTGGGATTTTCATTATGATTTTCTTTGAACTCACAGCCTATGATACGTTCCCAGACCTGAATTCTGCATGTCTACTGGCATAAGAGTGTAGGGGTTGAGGGACTCTACAAAGTAACTGGAAGTCTTCAAACAACTAGGGATTTTTCTGTATTTTTTTTCAGAAGCACAAGAGCAGGATTCCTGGGGGCTCGTAGTGAGGATATGATAAAAGTGAGGCTGAAGGCCTTTAGCTCCAGCAGATTGTTAATACTCTGTTAAACTCTCTCCTGCTAAGTCAGCAGTGCTGCTCCTCATAGAGCAGAGTCTGCAAAAATATAGGGCCTTTTATTTAGGAGCCCCCAAATGACTTGCCAGGTGCTTCAAAGGCAAATAAGGCGTCCCCCCGGGTTTAGACAGAATGCCAGAGTAGAGGAGTAGGAGGGAAGAGGTACAATACAACAGAGTGATCACCTGGAAACTGTTCACCCACTGCACAGCTGGTGCTTCTGTACAGGCTTTTACTGAAAAATAAGAGCTGGTATTATCAGAGGGCAAAAGCTACTGACTCGCTGTGGATAACAGTGGAAGGCATTATCTTATGATGGGCTGAAAAATACCATCTGGTGAATAATTGCTCTGATTTTCCTACAAGTTGATTCCTTGAAGTAAATGAAAAACTTTATTTTCTTCTTAGATCAGGAGGAATATGCATTCTCCTAGATATTTAGTTCAATTTATTCTTTGAATGTTGTTTGAAAAGAAATATGGAATCCAGCACCACGTGTAACAAGGTGGAACTCACCTTCCCTTGCTTCTGGGGAACTAGAAACTGTCCTAGTGATATCCATGGAACATTTGTTTTCATGGCATATTATGCACACAGGTTGTTGTATTGCACTGTCTCTTTCCAAACTCCGTCTCTGAGTGAAGAGCAAAGCAGAATATACTGTCTCTTATGTTAAATGTTGACCTTATCTCAGCAAATCCCACGTATATTGATATTGCTATTGTGGTGAGTTGACCTTGGCTGGCCGCCAGATACCCACCCTGCTGCAGTCTCACTGTCTTACCTCCTCTACAGGACAGGAAAGAAAATAAGATGAATATGCTTATGGGTAGAGATAAACACATGGAGATCCCTTTACACTTGCTGTCACGAGGAAACCAGACTTGACTTGGAAAAAATTATTTAATATATTTTCAATTAAAATAGAGTTGAATTGTGAGACTCAAAGACAAAAAAACCCTAAAACAGGTTCTCCCCACTGCTTTCTCCCAGTCTCAACTTCAATTCTCCCTTCCCAACTCCCCTACTGCCTCCACCTCACATCCCCATCAGGCAGTGCAGTGGGAGAAGAGGGATTGCTGTCAGTCCACAAAAGTTTCTTTGCCGTTTCTTCCATCTCACACTTCTCCCTGCTCCTGCATGGGTCTTTACCCAAGGCTGCAGTCCTGCAGGATAAACCTGCTCCACTGTGGTTCTCCTCACCATGGTACACAGCTTCTGCCGGAAATTTGCTCCTGCGAGGTCTCTTCACAGATTGCAGCTTCCTTTGGGCCATGTCCACTTGTGCCAGTGTGGAATCCTCTGCGGGCTGCAGTGTGGATATCTGCTCCACCGTGGTCCTCTCCACAAGCTGCAGGGAGATACCTACTTCCCCCTGGTCTTCTCCAGGGGCTGTAGAGAACACCTGCTCCCTCTCTGCCCTTACACAGAGCTGTTTTCCACACTTTTCCTCTCACTCCTCACTGTAGGTCAGTGTTTTGTCCTTTCTTAAACACATTCTCGCAGCAGTGCCTCCCTCTTGGCTGCCAGGCCAGGCTCTGCCCTGCGATGGGTCCATTTGTGGAAGCGTCCGTGCCTGATACAGAACAGCCTGTCCTCCCCAGATGGAGGCTGTCCCTGTGGCCTCAAGACACCTAGTACAGCAGTACAGTTTGTCTCCATGAATCCATTTCTTAATAAAAGATCAAAAGCTGTATTGCTTTTTTTCTTTGCTTTTGTCCCTCTGGAGGTGTTTGTCCAGCCACCGCACAAGGTGAATGGCCTGCTCTCTCCAGGCGCTGGCATTTCTGGTCCAGGGATGCGATGTCACTTTTCTTGCCCACTCATTTATATAATTAGCAGACCTCTTTTGCTGGGTTTTAGGCAGAAAGTGTTTGTAGCTGACAGCACTTCAGTTTCAATACCTAGAAAAGCTTTTTAATTATTTTTTTTTTTAATAAGAGGTTATGTAACTCCCCTGGGCATTGTTCTTCAATGCAGGAAGTTCTTCCATTCAATGAGATTTGTGAGTTTAAACTTCTTCATATAATACATTTCACCACTGAGAATAAAATGTTTCCATTAAAGATCACTTGAACAGCATTTCTCTTCCAATAATAAGAATAATTTCCTCTTCAAGTTTAGTGCTTCTACAATTGAAACTTTTAAACAAATACCTGAAGAAAGAAAAAAAATTTCTACAAGTGGTGCTACCCAAACTGACCATGTGAGGACATACACGAGACCACTTCAGGAATAACTTCAGGAGTGTGATCCAAACAGCCTGAAATGGTCACACAGGCTGCAATGTCCCCCAGCACCTGGCTAAAGAGTTGTCTTCATGCACAGCTGCAGAGGAGACTGGGTTAGACTGGGCCCGATTTTCTGCTAATGTGACTTTTCTGAAGTCACTAGTGTTTTGTCAGCAGATAATTCAGCACATAAACTTAAAAGTTTGTTACACGTGAAAAATCCATGCAGTTTGGATACAAAAAAAGAGATCTGATGTGCTGAGGGGTTGTTATGTGCACAGCAGTGTAAAGGTGACAAACACTTCAGGTCTTTCTGTTCCTGCATAGAGTACACTACAGTGTTTTGTTTGAATTTTTAATGTAGCTTGACAAAGGTCAAATATATTTGTAGAACTCCATTTATACTGCAGATACACACTTTAAATTAAGACTTACAGGCAAGAGCCTTAAACCCTTACAGACACAGCAAAACTTACAGCTGTTTTGTCAGAGCCAAAAAGTATATTTTTTCTTAATCAGAAAGGGGGATTTTATTTTCCAAGCTGCATTTTTTTTTCTCTAGTAAGTTTTCAGTAAGAAAGGCAAAAATGAAATATCTTCTTTATTTGCACACATTCAAGAAGTATATGTCTTAAATATACTGGAGACTTGGACATCCCAATTATTAAAATCATGCTATCATTTTCCTTCAGGCAGTACCTAGACAATATTATATTGTATCTTTGTAAAACAATTGAATTAATAATTACAACCGTTTTCTAGAATCCTTCATATTTTTTTTTGCCACTATGTCCACTCTGTTTTTCAAACAAAATGTTTATTCCTCTGCAAATGTTCAACTCCAGAATCTGCTGTAATATTTTGCTCCTCTTAGACCTTGTAGACAGATAGGTAAGGAAGACACTCCAACTTTGCTTTTCACAAATGTTAAGAAAATACTGTTCTCCTTATGTCTACAAGGAACCTAGGATGTCTTTATTTCCTAGATGGGAGATGCTGAAGGAAATTAAACCCATTAAAAGTTCTGAAAGAGGTCAATATACAGTGGAAACTTTGGCAACCTGAGATTTGTTATGAGAATATGATTGAAGTGGATGTGACAGTTAAGGAAGAATTTTTGTTTTGTTAGTTTTTCATCTTATTTTTCAAACATCTGAATGTGATCTGAGGGATTCTTTGTGGGAAATCCTACCTGGGTAGAGAATTTGGAGCCTTGCACCACTGAGCTCTGCTATTTTTCATTATTCTGACAAGCATCAGCTCCCAAATATTAGGGTGAATGTGTAGGTTGGTGCCTGCAGCAGCTCCAAAGCCGTAAGCAACTCATCTGCACAGATATTTAGAAATGCCTTGATTTCTTTATAAACCTTGTAGTCACATACCTCTGTGGAGCTAGACAGAAAGCAGGTCTTAAGTTTCTCTTGGTATCAGACTCCAACAGTTGCCAAGACTTAGCATTTAAGTAAGTTATCGAGAACTCTATTTCTGCCTAAATGTTTATTAGAGAAAGTCTGTGTCACTTAGCCCAAGTTGCAGTGAGAACATGTCTTTGTAGATTATAATTGCTGATAGAAGTTAACTCTGTATGCCACAGTTCACATACATTTTTTATGAACTTATAATTAGGGCAGTTTTGGTCTCCTGCAGGTGCCAGCTTTGGAAATGAAGAGCAAACCACCCCTAAGGCATCTGCACCTTCTAAAGATGTTCCCAAGGGGATCAGCAAGAGCACAACACAGGTATCGAGCATCACAGCAACGCCACGCAGGAGCTTACTTCCAGCACCAAAAACTGCCACCGCACCTGCTGGTAAGTGCTCCAAACTTAAAAAGACACCTGTGTTAGGTGAAGAAATGCAGAAACCTCATTATGATGTTATTTTACTGCTGGCTCAATTAATTTTCATGCTGTTTTTGGGCACATAGCCAATATGCTGATTTGAACTCTATTTACTGTGGTCTCTGAAATACAGTCAACAACACAGCTAGAATCTCATTTTGTGAGCTGTGTCTAAAGTTAAAGACATTAACCATCCCTAATTACATATGCCACAGATTTAGTGTACATATTATTGGTTCTCACCAAGCAGCTTTCTGAAAACTTCTCACTGCTTTAGAAACCATTGAGCAGGTAAGTCATTGCTATCTATGGTTGCAAGGATGAGAATACTGGCCTCCAAGCTTAAGCAATCAGTGACATTTTCACTCAGAAAGGCAGAAGGAGGCAAACAAATAAAGCAAAAAATACTTCTGATCTTGTTTCTGTATTGTTTCCTTACATAAACCTTTCTTCGGCTCAATCCAGTTATGTTTCAAATGACCAGTTCCATCAAGTTCAGATTAGATCTAACAGTTTAGATTCTAAAATAAGTAATTTTGTGTAACTCACCAGCCCTATCCAGCCTGACTCTTGTTCAACAGTCTTCCATCTCTGTGTAAGTTCCATTGGGTTTGATTACACACTGCAAATGGAGCTGGGAAATAAAAATCTGTACAAACTATGAGACAAAGGCTGGTCACCCAGTTTCAAGTTAAATTAACCTGTTGGGGTGGTTTGACCTTGGCTGGACACCTGCTCTATGACTCCCTCTCCTCAACTGGACAGTGGGACATAAATACAATAGAAGGCTTTTGGGTCAGGATAAGGGCAGAGAGGTAACTCAGCAATCACCATGTCATAAACTTGCCTGTTTTATTCTGGAGGAAACTAAACGTGAAAGTAGGATTACCTGTCTGTGTTATGCAAACAGTCAGACACAGGTCCTGAAAAAAGACAGTTGGAAAGTTTAGAAAATTGTTATTATACAGGACAAACAGAAGCAAAAGAAACTATATTAGTCCAATGCATTGGTTTAATTTTTTATTAAACATACCTAGCAAAGGGAACAGCAGATTATCAGGGACATGTCCGGATTTTTTTTTATTTTTTTTTTTTTAAATTATAACAGTGTAATGGTTCCTCACAGTGTATAATATCTAATGGGAACAGAGGTTAAAATAAATCAAAGCAATGACAAAGACAAGGGTTTTTTAGCAAGTCTAATCCTGCCTCTATTGCAATAGTATATGAACACTGGGTGTAGATCCCAATGTGAAATCCCTATAGAATGTAAAATCTTCTGTTTAAGTATTCTTTGGACAGTTTTGCACATCTTTGAAATGACGAAGCACAAAGCCACCTTTTTAAGATTGAACTCTTCATTAAATTGGAAGGAAGACACTACAGATCAAATGAAGCAAGTAGAGAAAGGGCAGTGAAGTTTGATATTGTTTTGGGCTTTCTGATCCCAGGCAAACAAAGGCCCTTTACAATTATGTCAGATACCGTAATTTAAATACGTCAGAGAACGTGCATGGATGTGCTGAAAAGGCCAATCTCCAAAAGAATGTCCTGCAGCAAGCAGAGGAGGTAAAAGTAAACACTGTAAGATGTGCTTGTAGTGCAATGGCAAAGCGGAAACAATCACTGGCACAGGCTACCAGTCTATGCCTGGCAAGTCTGGCATTATTGCTGGCCATCACAGAGGAGGAGATTAATAATGGTAAGGGAGCAGAGAAGTAAATTAGTGTTTCAAAAATGTTTGAGGATACAGTAAAAATTAATTTACACCCCACACACACCCTGGGTCACTGACACTGCCATGTTGTAAAGATGATGAATGTCATGCTCAGGGAAGCAGCCAGCCTCCTTACTGCAACAATGAAGAAACCTTCACCAGTGCTCCAAACGGAAAGATGAAATGTCTTGAAAACTGTGGAATAAATACATTTCTTACATTCTTCCAAACTATTCCATAATGGCAACTGCATGCACAGACAGTCTGAGGAACAGAAGAGCAACCATGATGTAGGAAGACAGAATAATAGGAAAGATAAATTACTGTGTTGAAGGTAATATTTGTTCTCAAAGGAAATGCAGTTATGAGAGATCCAGATGCAAGTTTTGAAGAGGGGTGTAGAGCTCAACCTTGCTGGTATATGTGCTTTCATATATATGCTGGATTAAGGAGTATTTAAGGGAAGACTCAGAGTGCCAACAATACATCTCAGAAAGACTTAGCTGGACACAGATTTATCCTTATCATGTTTTGTCATGTTCCTTGTTATCAACATCAACTGTTTTTTAATAAATGTATAAGATATCCAGCTCCAGGTTGCCAGGGTAGCTTTGTAAGACTGAAGAGGTGGCTCATCTGACAGCCCCTTCCTGTGAACGACAGCCCTGAGCCTTGTTAGCCTGCTTGTTGCTTATATGAAGATGGATCACAAGGACAGCATCTACGAAGAATGATTGGTGGAACATATGTTTATCCTCCATCTCAGGCCAGTTTCTCCATAGCTGAACTGAAAGCAGCCCAGCCCCACCATGGAGTCAGGGCTCCAAGGAATTAACTCACCACAATTTCCTGTCCTTTTTTTGCCCTGTTGCAGGAGACAAGGTATTGCACAGAGGCTATGACATAGGAGACAGGGATGGTCTCTACCATGGATGAGAGTTTTTAGCTGGGAGTGAGACATGAAGGGAAGTCCCTGTGTCCAGCAGAAAGGACTTAACACAAATTAACACCATCTTGAAAATGAGGCATATTTTCCCATAAGGAAGAAACAAATCAATAACATGACCTTAGGAGTGAATTTTTCATTTGAAGAAGAAGTCACCAACCTTATTCAGTCAAAGTACAAAGCCCAGTCAGTCCCTACTGAAGTCAGCCACACAGTAAACCCTTTGAAAAGTAGAGAAACTGCAACAGTTCCTTCTATATGTCCTGTGTATTTGGGGAATAATGTGATAGTCTGTGTAAAATACTCCTAGAAATCACCTAATACTAATATCTATAGGACTTGATGTTGCACGTGTGTTTGTAAACACATACTGCATCTGTCCAACCTCCTGTGCAAGACACTGCAGTTACCAAACTAAAGCTCTTAGAGCACTCCGCATTTACAGCTGAAGAGCACAGGCACTGTGTATTGGATACAGCATATTTTATGAAAGTAAAAAAGAGAGAAAGCATTTCACAAAGAGGATGACAGTAATTTAAATATAAATAACATTTCTGAAAAAGTGCAATATCACTTTATCTGTCTGTGAATAGTAAAATAATTTACAAAGGAAAATATCTACCTGTATTATTGAGTCAAAAATAACCAACAAAAATCACATGAAATCTTTCATGTGTTAGTTACCTGAGAAGACCACTTGAACTCTAAACTTTCATAAAAAAAAAAAAAAAAATCGAGACAACTGCTCAAGAGAGATTATACTCCTGATATTTCACTAAAAAGTGCTTGTGAAATAAATTGGACTACAGGGAATAAAAGCATTTAATTAAGGAAAATGGACTCTTATAGCTGCTGCTGCTGTGCTTCAGATGATCAAAAAAGAATTCTGGCATGGGAGAATAGCAGCAGAAGATCGTTGTGATGCAAATTGTTTTGCAGGCATGAACTGATGGTCTTTTGGCTATGAAAAGAGTGCACTCAATTAGGTTTCAGTGTGTTGCACAGCCCTTTTTATATTTATATGTCTGTCAGTGTATGGAAACTGGGGGGAAAAAAGCACATATTTGATTAGAAAAAGAGAGGTATTTTCATTTCACTTAAATATATTAGCTACTTTGAGAGGTACAGTGATAATCTAACTTATACTTACCATTTCTATTATTGCTTCATATTTTGCTTAATGACAGGTGAAAGCAATTCCTCATCAGGATCTTTGCCACTAAAATCCAGATCTGAAAGGCCATATAAACGTCCTCTTTCCATAGACGTTGATAAAAATATATAATATTTGAAGCACATATGTATGAATTTTCTGTTTTAAATTTCCCTCAAAGTGTAGAAATATTTGCAGAAGGCAGTGTTCAGAGGCAGCAGATTAACAATTGCCTACCCACATAATGGATTTCTTTTACAAATCACTTCAATTGATGTTTACAGTGGGACAACTCAGACTCTGCATCACACCAGATCTGATTCTGTCACAATTTGGGCAAAACCCTTCAGTTTGCCATGGTACAGTAGTGAGCCCTTTTAGTATGTGTAGGAGCTACTGGTACTTACCTCAGCACAGCACACCACAGCAGTTAGTAATCCAAGAGGAGCATGTCTGTGCTGTGCAATGGAAAGGGTATTCAGACAGGCCGTGATTCCTGAGCTGGTGCTGACAGGTCTGGAGAGTCGAAAAGTGCAGCACCATGCAGGCATACCTGCTTAGACCCAGGGGCAGGATACTTCATTCACTCAGCTCTATGATCAGTTGACTAAAATTAAACCATCCTAGACCTAGATTGTATCCTGATTTTGACTTCATCTGCTTCAGGCTCTGCTTCTGGAGGGGGCTCAAGGTCAAGCCTGTATCACACCTGGGAGTGATGTATTCTCTAGATAAAATTGTCCTGGTAGCCACTCAACAGCTTGAATTTGTCCTGAAACCACTTCCTACAATTCCCATCTCACACCTAGGTGATTTTTTGGGGTAAAAGTCATAGGGTTTCTTAGCTTGCTGCAAACCTCAGATGGACTATTAGGTGGGTGAAAAGCTGGCTTGACCATCAGGCTAAGTGTGTGGTGATCAGAGGTATTAAATCCAGCTGCCTGGCATTCAGTAGGGATTGATAATAAGCAAATACTTCTTGCCATCTCCATAAAAAAACTGAAAAGTGGGATAGAGCACAAGCTCGCAGGTGATGGCAAATCAGGACTTGGTTAATATGCTGGATGGTAGAGCTTCAGTTCAGAAGGACTTCATCAGGCTGCAGAAATGGGCCTGCAGGAGCTTCATGAAGTTCAAAAATGCAAAGTCTTTCCCCTTGAGAGAATAATTCCATGCAACAGGAGAGGCTGGGGCCAGCTTTGTGGCAAGAGGCTCTGCAGACCCTATCTGGGGACCTGCTAAACAGCAAGCTGAGCCTGGGCCTATAATGTGTTCTTGCAGCAATAAAGATGAGCTGTACTCTGGGCTACATTAACAAGAGTGACCTGCAACACCAGTGGTCCTACCCCTTTATTCAAGACTTGTGTCGCCAATCACAACTGTGTCCAGCTTTGGGAATCCCAGAACCAGAACAGTGTGACGTTCTGGAATGAGAACAGCAGAGGATAACCAAGATGCTCAGGGGACTGAGGCACACGACAGGACAGGTTAGGAGGAGAGGCTGTGAGAGCTGGGCTTGTTCAGAGGAGACAAAGATCTTATTGCAGCCTTCAGCTATTTAATAGGAGGATATAGAGAGAAGAAAGCCAGGGACTTCTCAGAGGTGCACGGTGATAGGCCAAGAGGCACCAAACACAAGCTGCAACACAGGAAATTCTCACTGACCATCTATGAAGGTGATTGTCATTCAATCACTTGTGAAGGTGGTCAAACACTAAAGCAGATTGTCTAGAGAGATGGTGAATCCTCCATCATCAGAGATACCTGTAACTTAGGTGGACAAAGCCCTGGACAACCTGCTGTAGTGCAACCCACTCTGAGCAGGAGGCTGGACCAGAAGACTTCAGAGGTCCATCTAACAAATCTGATGGTGCAATCCTGTGTCCTATCAACACCTTAGGCCCATAGGTGAATAAATGTGCCTCCATAAGTACAACAACCAATGTGTTGTTTAGTAGTGTTGTGGCCTCTTCTGCACATTCAGAAGAAGTGACCCAAGACCAGAAATCTTGAGCTAAAGGCTGGGTTTGCATTGAGAAGCTGAGTACGTGGTTCCTGCAAAGGCAACAAGACCTGTATGCAATTCAGGAAAAAAAAGAAAGTATGGGTCATTTACTGCATGTAAGGAATTGAGAAGTAGCTGGCACCTGACCATCTCTGCATGTTTTTTATTCTCTTCATGCAAGACAGCTTCCTCTGTGGTCTCATCCGTACCTGATCTGGTCTTGTTCAGCCACATCCTTCTCTCAGAACACAGGAACACACAGAAAATACAGCTTGGAATGTCTAAACTGCTGTCTTTTGAAACTTTGCCTCATCTTCAGAATCTTGATCCATCTCTGGGCTTGTTTGTCCCATATTGAGCCTGCAATCCTCATCCAAATTTCTGAACACTGTGTTGCTGATTGTTCCAGATCTCAGTTCTGTCCACCAGGCTAGACTGGTCACCCAACTGTCTAAGAAATTAGAGACCTGAAGGATTTTTATATTTTCTATGCTTTGTTGTGGATTTTGGGAGACATGTGTTATGACATACCTATTTCAACTTGGTTTTTATTTAATGTTTATCTCACAGACAAGTGACTGTTATCCTGAGTGCAATGATAATAAGGAATTAATTTGAGCAGCGTGTTTCTACTTGTCCCATTAAATTAAAGACAATCAAAAGCATTGGTCAAAAAACTCACCCAGCCAATTCCTGTGCTTTTACAAGTACCAGTAAATCATATTTAACAAAGTAGGCTGTTAAATGCAATCAGTCAAGATGAAAAATAGGAGACCAGTGTTATCACAGCTCTCATCAGCAAGCTTGTAGTGTAAAATGTCCTTCTTTTAATCAGCTTCTGCAAAATCCAGACAGAACATCGTCAGTAGGAGGGAGTGGGATCAGCTGAGGTCAGCTGAGCAGGGAAAAGTGAGCACCAGTGCTCTTGCCGTGATGAAGGGAGAAGAGTCTGCTGCTGTTTTGTGCCCCCTTGAAAACACTTTCCCTTAAAAGCTGAAATAGGGAGTATGCAGTGGGTCACATTCACATTGTTCCTATACTGAACATATGGATATGCTGCACTATGCTGCAGGTGAAAATGAGATGTTCAGCTGCAAGTGTTCCAACCTGTGTCCTAGGAAACACTCTAAAACATGCCATAGCACAACTGTGTGAGGAAGAGGCAATAACATGCCATGGGATCAGTGTAAAATGACAGAAGGAGATGGAGTAGTTGTTTTAACTCTTCAACTAAGATTGAATTTTTATTCATTCCAAATATTGATTCATTTTTTTGGATGAATTTTTTTTTTTTTAATGCCAGATAAAGAGAATTTTCTTTTTAATACAGAAAGAAAACAATCACTTTCATATGAAACAATGAAATAGTAATTATCCTTTTTTTCTCATCAGATTGACTTTAAATTTGAAACAAACACAAAGGGAAAGCACAAGCATTAGCAGCTTCTACTTCAACAAATACATAGTCTTTGTTCTACATCTACTTATTTATTCAGTGTCTCATAGATCACAGGAAGGAGAGAGTCTCTAGAGAGAATTAGCCTGCTCTTATTCTACAGAATCCATTATATTTCCAGCTTTGCTCATTTTGTCTCAAACAATGCATGCAGAGATATGTCATTACTCACCACGGACATGACTCGTTGTGGGTATCAGGGGGAAAGGACGAAGAAAGCTCAAAGTGACTATCTCTGTCTATAAGTCACTGAAAACCCTTCCTTGGTTTTTGTTTTGTTTGTTGTTTTTTTTTTTTTAAACTTGCAGACTGCATTAGTTAACTTATGAAATACTCCTGAGAACAGCTGGAATCCATCTGAATGCAGTCAGTCCCATTGAACTGTTAATGATGTCTACAGACGCTAGGATTTGTTTTGAAAGAAATAGGCAGTGTGCAATTAGTTAGCATGTTTCCAGTTTGAAGTGTGAAAGCAAATTGAAGCCTATCCCACTGTACTGGCTTTTGAAGCTTCAGAAAGGTACAGGCAAATACAAGTGCTGATTCTGCAGCAGTGCTTGAGAAGATGTCTCAGATAAGGTGTATTTTGCTCTGGTTCCTAGGCTAGCATTCAGCAGTGCTGGGGGAATGGAGAAATGGCTTTGTTTGCCTGCTGTTTTTCTAAGTGATTCCTGGAATGTTTTGCCTTTTATTTTTAATTATTTTGCATTTGCTCTTTCTGTTTTGTTTAGAGCAGGTCTGTGTGTGCTAATTAGAAAATGTAAAAACCTTTACAGAACTATTCATTTTTCAGAAACAAATGCTGTAAGGACATTAGTAGAAAAGAGGAGCAAGTACTTATGCTCACAGTTATCTTATGGCCTGAAATAACCATTTATTTACACAAGTATATATTTTAAAAGAGAGGAATCATTGGGAGATTTGTAACATTAAATGGAATGTAGATTCACCCAAAAATTAGTAGTTTGTGGCTTTCATTACTGGCTACCAGAAAGACAACTTCTTGCTGCATGAACTCCTGTCCTGGAGAGGATTGGCAGAGCCTTAGAAACTGTTCCAGAATGCCTGGAAGTTGGTGGTGGTTCCTGCTCTGCCAGTTTTTTGCTGGGAGGCTCAGTGCTAAGAGCCCTGATTATGCAGCCAGCAGGAATAAAGCAAATGCACATGCATTTAACGTAGATCTAACTGGAGTTCCATATTTCAAGTCTGTGGCAAATAGCACTAGAGTTTGAAGTAAATTTTCTTCCACATCAGAATTAATATACATTTTAAAAGATAAAATTGGAACAAAATTAAAACAGTGTGCAAGTTCATGAAATACACAGTTATGGTGCTTTATTTCCTTTTGTAATTGTATTTTATGTTTTTTTTATTATTTTATGATTGCACACAACACCTTTTGACATTTTAAAATGCATATGACAGTTGGAGTATTATTTGAGGTTTTACAAGCATTCAGGCCTGTAATAACAACTGAAGTGTTTGTCTTGTTTCCTGAGTTACTGTGAAACATCTGACTTTTTACATGCAATTTAGCTTTTGAGTTACTTCTAGTACACTCCAAGTTAGAAAAGATCAAACTACATAACCTCCTGCTGCGCCATACCCTGTGGTACTGCATATTATGCTGAACGTTTTGAAATATTATGCTGTTTTCCCTCAGATTTTTTTAAACCTGAAATTCTGTATTTCTGTGAAATGACAAATCCTGAGCCCAAATAATCACCATTTAAAAATTAACTTTCCCTGCAGGAACTTCGCTTGAAATCAACATGTTTTCTGAATGTTTCTCTTGTAATAACAGTTGTTGTTGTTTCAAAAGACAAGAGAAGAACAATCCCCATTTTTAGGTAAACATTCAGCACAAGATCTTATTTGAGGTCTGATGCCAGAGATGGCTCTCACCCTAAAATTTCCCTGTGGGTGATGAGCTTAGCAGAATGATAACAGTTTGCTCCTGCAGACTGTCCTGCTGCTTGCTTTCTAAATCCCCCTCCTCTAAGAGGGCCACAGAGAGGCCACCAGAACCCTTCTATTTATGAAGGAGAAGTTGAATAATTGCTAGCACTATGTGTCCCTCTCCTTGGCTGCTTCCTGGCAAGGCTGTGCTGGGCACTGGCTCTTGCCTTGCTGCACAACCCCTCCTCACCTGCCCCCTTGCTGCACTGCTGCCCTACCAGACCTTAGGAGCTCTCCTAGTCTTGTAAACTGAAGGAGGGCAGTTATCCTCATTTCCCCCTCCTTGTTATTAGTCTTTCTAATCAGTCCTTGCCAACATATCTATTTGCACCTTCTCTCTGATGTTCTCCCACCTTCTGGAAGCGATGTCTCCCATGCAGCTGCCTCTGCCAGTCAGCACCCTCTGCACCACCACGCAACTCCCACTGCTCTCCACAGACCCTGCCTTGCCCTCTATGAAATGATGGTGCTCTCTGGGCTTCTCTACTTCTTTGCTCTGTTTCCTTTCAACCAGGCTTTAACTGGGGAATTCTTCCTTGCTTTGTGCTTAAGGTTAAGGAGCTGAACAAATTCCCCAGGTGTTCCTCATTGGAAATGTCTCAAAACCAAAAGTAGTTAATTATTTACATGCCCTTTACTGCTGAAAGCATAAGGAAAACACACACTTTCCCTACCTGTCTGTGTTCAACATCTGCCGTAGCAAAATTTATGGAGTAACTCAGTCTTTGGCCCATTTCTGCATCATATTTTTATTTTGAAAGCCACAGAAAAGTCAAAGCCTCATTACCAAGTAATGCTTGAATCTTTAACTGTATCGACTATGCGTTACAAAAAGAGCTCTGGTTTTGTCTCACAGTTCCTATCTCAGGTTACTTTCACTTGGTCCTTAGGAATGAAAAAGCACCATAAACTTATTTTATGTCCTGCTCTGTAGTAAAGTAACAGTGTAATAGGTAGCAGACATGGAAAATTTATATTTTCAGTCACTTCATTGTTGAAAGTATTAATCAAAAATTATAATCATAGCTTCAAGATGTTGACTTTAAAATGTAGATGGACAAAAGCAAAGATATGAGGAAGAGTTCAGTCTCTACCAGCCCCTGACATCTGATGGGGTGATTTGCTTATGAGCAGTAGAAGCGAGTCAAAGAGGGTTTTAGACTTTGTCCCATGCCACCCTCCCACAAACAGTTGGGCCCTGGGCTTGTGCAGGTGCAGAAGCACTCTGCAAGTGAATGCCAGAAATTATGAAGCTCAGCTTCTGTGCATGGCAAATGCTGCAACTCCAGCTCACTGCTTGCAACTCCTGATGCAGACAGAAGTGAAAGAAGGAATGGTGCATCAGAAGTAAATCTAATACTGCAACCATGACTAGCTGTGGCTTTGGAGGAAGCAGAAAACTGGTAATCCAATAAGTATTCCTGAAGTTTATGATCCACATATAAAATTATCACTTTTCCCCACCATTGTAATAGCCAGGTCACATTTGCATTCAACAAAATAGCAGATAGTGTTAGCTTTTGGACTGCCACTGTCATTTGTTTTACTGCTTCAGATACTTCAGATTCTGTGAGGCATTTTCCTCTAAGATGTCTGGGAATGTACTTATGAGAGAAAGGAAAGTTAATAAGGCAAACTTTCTTTTTCCTCTATGACAAGTAATTTGCCTTTAAATCTCCCTGGTTTTCCTGTGTATCCAAGGGCTGTGGCACAGTCCTTCAGGCTAAAATGCAATCCTCAACAAACAATAATGGTAAAAGAGAGAAAAGCAAATGGGAAAACATATTAACATTGTCTTTTTACTGGTGTTCCTTCTTCCTTGATGAGAGTTTTCTGCTTGAAATCCTGTGGCTGTGGCTGTCACACCCTGGTCAAATGGGCGGGGGAGAACTTCATGTTACTGCTCTCATCATGATCCCCACAGCTATTTTGATGGAGTTGTGGGTCAGCAGGAGGGACGAGCTGAACTTGGGTGGGCGCTCTGGCTTTCAGATGAAGGTGTATCTCCCTGGTACAAGAGGCAGTCTGTGATTGCATAACTTTGACAGCTGACAGACCCTCCTGAGGCCTTTAACCACAGAGCTCCAGTGGTAGAAGGAATAATAACAGACACTGAGTTGCCTCTTGGTGAAAAATTCCATGCCATGTTTCATCCCGCATTGTCACAGTGTCTTGCAGGTTTGTGTGCTGAATGTGCTGCACACCTCCGTCCCTGCCTGACTTACTGCACGACAGAAACTCGCTCTCTGTTTGGGCAGCTACATCCAGCACAGCTCTAACACATCCTGCCTGCTTCTGATTCAAGCCTCTCTCTTGCCTGTATGAGACCCTCTTGGGAAAGCTGGTCACCAGAAAAGGCAGCTTCCTAACCTTGGAAAAATTTGATAGTCTAGGGACAGCAGGTAACTTCAGTCAGCTTTGTGCAGTCCTACTCAGCTTCTCCTGCAGCCCAGAATGAGGATGCACAGCAAGGTAAAGAGGTAGAACACAGAACTCAAAACAGATAGGATGGGCTGCCCATGCAACTATTTGTGCCTTAGCAGTGTTTGTCACTGTGCAAGTGACTGAAAAACCAATATAGTGTGTAAGGCCTTCTTTCATCCTTCTTTAGTGCTGTGCATGTCAACTCAGCCACACGTACAGAGTCATGCTTGCGGTTGTGGCAGGATGGCATCCAACACAGAAGTGCTAGAGAGCATCATTCTGAGTGAAGACCACAGTTTGTATTGAGGAAATGGTTACATTTTTCCGTTTTGGTTTGTATCTTAGTTGCATAGTTCTGCACAATTGCTAAGTGAATTATACAACAGATATCTCTCTACCTTTTTTTTTTTTCTAAAGCAGGTGTGAAGAAAGAAGTACAAAAAGATCAGGATGCTAACAGACCAACTGTCTCATCCCCCAAAAAATCAGCAGCAACAGCCACAAAGCTTCATTCACCAGGTATTTATGAACCCAAAGACACTGTTTCAGGGAAGACTTAAACTTGTTGACTCTGCATCTCTTGTTAATACACTCAAATCTGAGACTACTCTTGTTAAGTGAGGATTGATTGTGCCCAAGATTCGTTAAGCTGGCTTTGAGTACAGCAGGCTCTATCATACCAATGCATGAGCTGAATAGACTTGTGTTTTCTTTTTTACAACCATGCAATTATCTCTCCTTTGACACAAAGAGTTGTTGCTGTTAAATATGTAAGGACACGGGAACATTTTTTTAATCATTACAATTTTCTTATATAAAAAGAGAGCAGACAGACATAGTCAAATAAAAGACACTTCATACAATTGCCTGGAGTGATAGCATATTACTTGGAATCTACTCTTACTTTTATGCAGAGGCACTAAATTTCCTGGGCTATTTCTAAGCATAATTGGAAAAGGGATTATCTATAGAAATAACCTTCAAAATGCTATTGGGACATTGTCATCTTACCCCTCAATACTGGGCAAAAACACGTGGGTTTAGCATTTCTGAAGAATACCTTTGTTTATTTACTAAAATGAGGAGAATTTGTTTCTATTTATGTCCACTAAGTGTACATTAACAAATTTATAAGGTGCCTAAAGGCTTTTGTAAGGCTGGCCTTTGGTTGATGTAAATGTTTCTGAAATGAGCGTGCATGGTCCCACTGGTTTCATTGGGTTTACAGTTTATCTTCCGTTGCCTCATTTTTCAGGCTGTACTTGGATACTTAAAATGTCGTGTCTACAGGTATATAATACTTGAGATATAATTATGGGGGGTGGAACCCCATGTTGCTTCATTTGGTGGTAAAATACAAAGCATGTGGAACAGCTCTTCAGCTCCTAAAACTTGCATCAAAAATCTCTTCATGTTTACTCAACTCAATCCCTATTCCTCTTCTTCTCAACCAACAAAGTCAAGAAAATGGAAGGGTAAATTTAATATTCCCAGGCACTAGCAGGACTCAGAATTCTCCTCCTTACAAAGATATTAGAGTAAAAAGATGAACTTGATGCTGTCCTCTGAATTATATAATTTACAGACTATTTTTCACCTGATGAGATCACCAAGAGAGATCCAGGGAAGAATTTGTTGCAGAGTGCCAGACCAGAAGCTCACCAGTGTTTATAACTGTGGGAGTCCTGTTTAGGTATCAGCACTGATCTGGCTGTAGCAGCATGTTACAGCACAGCTGATTTGCTTCTTCTAGAAATGGAAAGCAGAACTGAAGACAGGCATATTTGTACTGTGTATTTGCATTGTCAATGAGGCCTGCATTTCCACAGGTGACTTAATGATTTTCAAGGCTTAAATTTTTGGTGTATCCAATTCATGCGGCCTCAAAGGTTCCTTCATTCTCATGAGAGGTTGAGTAACTGACCCCTATCCATCAGGCTGGTTTAGAAATTGTTCAGCTTGGTTGTCTGAAATTAAGGCAATCTAAAGTCGTTTATTGCTCTAAGGATCAAGTAGGAAAATAAACCTCACCTTCATTTATTTTTTTAGAGTAGTCTTTGGCATTCTTTAAAATAACAGCAATAACAAAGTAATAAAGACCAACAATTATTTCACCTACCAAACAATTTCAAAAAATAGTCAAAGCAGCCTTTGTACAAAGGGAGTGTAGCTGGTGCTAAGGGACAGTAACACAGCCTTTCCTCCATCAGGATCACAAATTCCTGCATCATTTACATTTTTTATGGGAGAGCATGTGTCTCACAGGTAACTCCACCACGGCTACATCTGGCCGTGAAACAAGCTCTAAAATTTCTGAGTGCTGTTTTTAGGTTGTTTCCCTCTCTTACTGGTCTCCTCACATTCAGTTCCTTTTAATCAATGCTAGTTTTTGACTGTCATACACAGGTTTTTTTAGCCTTGAATCTGATCTTTAGAATTTGAATCAGTCCTCCTGAAGACTTGCAAGGGAGTTTTGAAATGCAGAGTCTTGTATGGATCTCAATGTTATCTATTGATGCAATACCATTCCTGTAATCTGTGCATAGGAGCAGGTGTCCATTGATGAAGGTGCTCTTCTTCCACTCCATTTTAGTATGGTGCCATCCATTTCTGACATCTGTCATTCTACAAACTGCTTGATATCAATTGTCTCAAAGTAATTTGCTCACTTAAATGTCAAAAACTGGACAGTTAAAAGGCGAATAAATTGCATTGTCCGTCTAAATCCTCATGGACTGTGTTAATTATGAGTACAGACTTGTTATGTCTCCTTGGTTCAAACACCCAGGTAGATAAAAAAGACTTGAGTGTTTTGAAGTGGTTCAAAGGGATTCAATGATTTCAGCATACATTGAGTCTGGCCCCTGGTCCCACCATCAGCAAAAAGGACACTCAGGATCAGGGCTAGCATCATTAATATAGACCCTGTTTTGTGCAGAGCAACAGAAGAGAGACATCAATGGCAGAATAAGCTTAGTAAGCTGCCTTTCAGACCCAAATGAACCGAGAAATTCAGATTTATCCCTGAGGAGAATAGCACTGTTTAATTTACAAGGACAGCTTATAATACTGACAAGGACAACACAGAGATGTGCACTTCAAATCTTCCAGTGAACAGGAAGGCTAGAAAGATATAAGACAAAACAACCTGATGGGTTTCTGTTTTAATTAAAAACTGGACTGTTTTCAAGGGATTTCCCCTGCACTTCTCCCTAAGCCTTCTTTTTTGATCTCACTGTGCTACTTAACCAACCCAAGATTTTTGTTCTAAAAATACAGATATTTATGGCTGTTGCTTTTATGAATTTCTTAGTTTGTGATATTATCTACTGCCCAGTAGTAACAGTCCTTTGACATGAATGGAAGAATCTGTAAGAAAATATAATTCCTGCACAGAAAGGTTTATAGGTTTTAACTGACATAAAAATGGATAAAGGACAACAGTTGAACTCTTTGATTGAACCCTCTTAATGACAGAAACTCCTTGTATTGTATTATTTAGGTCTTGCAACAACATGACACTAGTCTCAGTATGTTGCAAAAACTGGTATTCTTTTTCACAAATTCAAGTCACAGACACAAAGGGTTTCAAAGTTTGTTTTACACTTGTGGCGCTTTGCAGTTGCACCAATTGGAGACATGTGGGAGCATCTCTGCTGGAGCTAGGTCCCTGTAAGCTTAGCCTGGAGCCAGGAAATAGTCGAGCAAGTTGGAAGTGGCTCCATGAAAACTGGGGATCTGAAAAAGCGTTAATAAAGTCCTGGGGTAGTGCTCTGTCAAAGCCATACTCTTTCCCTGCCCGACCTAGTGAAATTGCCCTAAGGATCCATTTGCACACCCAGGCCATGGTCTTAAAGATTTAAAAGGTCAAAAGGATATCTGACAAAATTAACTCTGGCACAATACTCTGCTTTACAAATTGACTAAGGCTCATAGCATCACAGACATCTCTGTGGAAGGATTCTTCAGGTTTTTAGGAAAGAGGTAGGTAGTATCCACAGCAGAAAACTGTACCTTATTGCATCCATTGCTGGAAATTGGTTGGAGACAGTGTTTCTGTGGTTTTTTCAGTATCGATGTACTACGAGATTAAAACTACAAACAGTCCTTTTTTTTTCTTTTTCACATTCTTGCATATCCAACCCTTTTTACTAGCACAGAGATATTCCAGACCAATATCCATCATCTCCAGTAACACATGGAACTAAGCTGTCTGACATTTATTTTCACCCTCTTTCTTACTGGCATTAGGGTTTGCAGTCCTATATTGTCCTATTTGGAGGCAAAAGGAAATCTGCAAAGGAAAACTGGCACCTTTGTCAAGTCACTAAGCTTGGGGTTCAGGTGGAGAAAAAAATAATATGTAGGCTATAAATGTCACCTAGCTGTTTTCCATGTCCATAATAAGATAAGGTGAATCTTGACCTGGAAGTGCTCATTTCTCTGCTCTCGTAGTTGTTGAACACAGGTGAGGTGACTCCTTCCTCTAACAACCTCAGTTCTCAGTGATACGCTCTTTGAACAGCTCTCCTCAACATGTATTAGACCTTCAGGCACAGCAGTGAGGTGAAAGGACTGTTGAAAAGCTTTGAGCTTTGGCCCCTAAAGAAAAGTATTTCACTGTGCTCTTGCCTTTTCGGAAAGTCTTAAAGTTCTGTGTGAGTGCTACAGCCCTTTTTTTCTTTTGTAGGAATGAGTCTCAAGGGCCTTAGAAACACATGGGGGTCATTTCTATACACACAAAGTAAGTGATCTGAATGATCTTTTCTTCTCTGCGTTGTAGGACATCCCAAGCAAAGGCCAACCATCCCAAAGAATGGATTCTCCCCCAAACCAGGAGAGAGTAGAGACACCGAAAAGCAGTTAATTCAGAGATTGAAGGAAAAGTGTGATGAGCAGTCCCAGCAATTAATCAATATCCAAGATGAGCTTAAAAGGGCCAGCTGTGGATTTGATGTCTTTGCTATAACAACACAGTACTTTTTCAGGCAGGTAAGTACAATGGGTACTTCTTACCATTGAAAAGATACTTTGTCTTTACACCTGTCACTTGCCCAAATTTACTCCACAATCACCAAAAATTTTTCTTGGGACAAAAGCATGTAATTTCTTTGCAATGGTTATTATGAGAAGGAAATTATAATTTCACAGAATTGTGGAATGGAGGTCTGCAAAGGCAAGGGAAATCTGGCAGCTCTGTCAAGCTTGGAGTGTGGGTGGCCAAAGTAATCATGTGTTGGATTTAGATGTCATCCAGTCATTTGTGTTGACTCATTTGGTGACATATATTTGCAAATAAAAGTTCAGAAACTTGGAAAAGGAACAATTTTGACTGAAGCATTTGTCATAAGCATGGAGGGGGTTCAGGATGTTTTTAAGAGTGAAGGAGATTCAGAAACTTAGAAGTCGTGGTCTCTGACCAGCACAGCTGGAATAGAAAGTGTAACTGAGACTGACATTGCATTGACACTCATGAGCAAATACAAAAGCAATCCATGCATTTAGTCAAACAAGGGTGTTAGATGAAGGAAGCTATTTCTCTCAATAATTATCTCATTTCCTGTTCACCTTGAATCAGGCAGAGTGTCTCTGTTACAGAGTTGCCAATTCCTGAAGACATTGGAATAACATTATCTAAGCATTTAAGAGATTACACTCTGCAGGTATAGAAAACATAAAGAAAATGTTGTTGGTAATTAGAAAAGCTTATTCATTCACTAAACTCAAGTCAAAATCAATAAATTTTAAGATGATGAATGTAGCCATGAAAGACTTGTAGGTCTTGCTTGTTTCAAAAGCTGATTAGTGATCTGGGAAATGTAGCTGAGCTCTGAGGTCCAGGCCTCGTTCACATGATGCCCATGTATATACACCACCCCAGGTTAAGCTGGTGTCCCAACTACTTTGTAAAGCAGACAGACAGTCACCAGCAGTAGGACTCAAGGTTCAGGTAATGTCCTTGATTGCCTCTTTGTCTACTTTTGGAAGAGAGAAGAATAAACTCCCAGTGTTAAATGGAAGAAAGAAAACCAAGAAAACAAAACTCAGATTCTCTCAGACTTTACAAATTCTCTAATACTTTATTCAGTTTTGGGTTTTTTTATATATGTGGTAAAGGTTACCTTTGAATAAATAACCACAGTTCCCTAAGTAGAAGCTGATCTTGCCAGAGGGAGTTCACTGAACTGAAAACCAGAGAATTTTTAGAATGTCCTAAATATTTTAAAAACCTTCCCAAGAGATCTTCCCCCTCTAATTTTCTTTGGGCTTAACATTTCTGGACTTTTGGGGCATTTCTAAGCACTTTTTTTTTTTTTTTAGCTAACTGTGGAGTATCCTCGTTTAAATCAGAGGGAAACAAAAAAGGGCAGAGCACTGTCTGCTCATCTTTGTCTATGCGTTACCCACTGGGGAGAGATTTTTCATCACATGCCTTATTCACAATTTGCTAAAGGAATTCTGGAAGCTTGGGCATATCTCCTTCATCTCCTCTGGATATGTTTTAAATGAGAACAGCTGCTACAGCTGAGCTTTGAGATGACTCATTCTGTTGGTGCATGTTAGGTCTGTCCTAAGGATGCCTCCTAAACTGAACAACTCAGGGGTCTTTCCTGGCCAAGCATAGCTGTGCCTCATATTCCCAGCTCCTTCATGCTATCAGACCAGCTGGGGATTGCAGTAGCACCACTCTGAGTGCCTGGAGGTGAAAAATAATATACCTGTGGAATTTCAGTGCCTTCAGGCTTGTGCAGGATTAGACGTAGATTTTTTACAGATCCACTGCTGGACTCACTTACCTTTGTTCATCTGGAGTGGCAGTCCCTTCTGGGCTTGCCTGGTGGCCCTGGAGTGTATATGTATGTGCACATCATTGTTAAGTGCAGCACAAGATGCTTGTGCCTCGCTGCTCACTGCTGGGAGCCACATAATGTGGACCACTCCCAGTCAAAGGCAACCCAGACTTCCCTGGGTGAGGAGATGTACAGGCAGCATGACCCACCAGTTCACCACTAGGCACCCAGATGTGGTACCTATATTAACAGTATGGCTGCATTAGCCTCCATTTTTAGTGCAGGCAGGCAGATGAGCACTTCAAGAAGACTATTTAAGTCACCAAAGACATGACTTTCTGCTTGAGGCACTTGTCTGTCTTGTGTGAGGCTTCCAGGGAGGTCTAAGGCTGCTGCTAAAGTTTAAAGCCTACATGTGATGGGACAATCTGGGACTGCTCAAGCAGTTGTGTAACGGGGCATTTGGCCATCTTGCAAGATAGACACAGACTCCCAAGTCATGCAAAAATAGAATCTGTAGACATTTTCTGAGATGGCATTTTTGTTTGAAAGCTTGAGCAAAAGTGTGATGACTGGCTTTGAGTTAAAGCAGTATGAAAAAAAAAAACATTTTTTTTGCATTATAAAATAGTAACAATCATGTGTGTTGTTTCTGAGAAGCCTGCAGACAAAATGATTGAGGTCTGAATGGAACTTCAGTTTTGCAAAATTAAAATACTCATTTAGGACAAAGGTGTGGCATTATTCCAGAGAAGTTTGGGGTTGATTTCTTGAGCTGGCAGCTCCACTCTGTTTAGCAGAGGGCCCAATCTTATTCTGGTACTAGGGATCCTCTTTTAGGCTCACAGTCACGGGTGTTCAAATTTTAGTATGTCTCTCTCCTTACACCACACCATCATAATGTCCAAAACATAAATTTTTCTCTGTTTTGAACTTAAATTCTGTTAGAAAATGTGCTTCTAGTCAGTGAGAACAGAACTGAGTCTTAAAAACAAGACAATGACCAGTGTTTTCCATGCAGGGAGGAGTCTGCCTATGTCCACGGCTCTCTTGTCTTCCTCACACTGTTTCTGTTCTCTCTCCAAAGCTGGAGAAAACTCCAATGCAAGTGGTCCAACAGACTTGTTTAGCTGAAAAAAGCGAGTGTCAGTATGTAATAAAGAGTGTTGCAGCACACCAGCAGTTTCTTTGAGTGCTTTCCGATTTTAGGCACTTGCAGTAGCAACCTTAAGGTTACATGACCATTTTCTTTAAGTATTGTTGGATTTGGTTTCTGGCTGTTTCAGACCGCTGCTGAGTAGTATAATGGAATCATCTCGCTTTCTCTGTTGAAAATGCTTTTAATTGGCAAGATTCATTTAATCGGCATCAAGGAGTGCACAGCATGTAACAATATTTAATACAGACCCCTCAAATGCCAGCTAAATCAATTTTCTATTTTCAGGAAAAGCCTGGGCAATCAAAACAGGTGATAACTGAGGCACTAGACTCAAAAAAATTAAAGCAGTAACTCTGACATAAGCAATTGTGAAAAGTAATGATTGCAGTGCCTGTGGAGAACATGGTTTTTAATTATTATTTAATGAGCAGATGTATTATTTAAGACCCTCATGTATGTACACATGATTCTTGTTGACTTTGGGAACTGCTTCAATCTTATTCTGAAGAGGAGCAAATTAAATTTGTCCTTAATGTCAGATGTTGATCATGCCAATACAACCCCTATGCTGTGAGGGATGTTCCAAAGTGAGCAACTGACTGTCAGGAGCTGGAGTGACACCAGGAAGATGATACTATGAAGACTTTTTAGAGCAAATATCTCAAAGGACTCCCCCTGATCTGGATGACTCCTGACCTGCTCTGGCTTGTTAGCCCAGTGAAAATGACAGTCCTGGCCCAGTTTCAGTCCTGTTCAGCAAAGTGGCCAGCAGTGATCCCTCTTGGAAGTGGTAACAGTGCCATCTAAAGGAGAGTAACCCAAACGGACAAATTCTGGAGGAAAAATCCAAACATAAAGAGGGAGGGAAAAGAAATTCACTTTAGTGTCTCTATTACACTCGTCCTGCAAAATCTAGGATGGACAAGGAAAACCTTTTCCCTTATTCAAATAACAGATATGTTTGTTCGTGTGTCTTTTTCAGAGTAACGTTTCTCTCCTGTGAATGGAGAATATGCCACCCAGTGCCATGTAACCTCCTTAGCCAAATGCTAATGACCACTTTTGCTAGAGGCAAAATGGGTCACACTATTTATAAGTTGCTTGGCACTTTCCACCCTTGCCTCCAAAACAGTAATTTGGGCTAACATTTTAAGTGATTATCTCAGACTGAGCTGAAAATGGTCTATTTTCACAACTGTCTCAGAGAATAAGTTTAGGAGAAATATATCTATTGATCGTGCCTAGTGGTGGTACAGTGGTAAGAAGCCAGCACTCATCAGAAAGACTGACCTTCTGTCACTCAGGGGTACAGGGGTGCTGCTTTCCCAGCATTTGCAAAGTATGTTAGAATTTGACCCAAGAATAGTCCTTATAAAAGTGCCACTCCACCCTCCTCATGATTACATCTTGGCTAGATGTCCTGTATTGAGCAAGTTCAGTCTTTTTGTTGCTCCTGCTGGAGACCAGAGCAGTCAGAGCAGTTCACTATTTTCATTCTGTGTCCCAGAAAATGTGCACATTGGACTCATGGAACACTGACAGTTTAGTGTCATGAATGTAACTCATTTTGTGAGAAAAACAAAAAACTTTGTTTACTTAGGAGGGAAAAAATTCGAAGCTTCATCATAATTTAGGGCTTTCTGAACTGCTTTTTAAGGAGAAAAGCAAAAGATTTGCTGTTGGTTATGGTTTGCTACTATTTATGGTAAAACAGAGCAGTAAGAGTCCAGAGGTACTCCTTATAATGAAGACTCTATAATGCAGTTTCTATGGGAGCTGCAGCCCACTCACACATGGTCAGTCTACCCTAGGAATGGGTCAGGGTTTGTGAAATGAAGGAAATTGCCTTCTGCAGGCCCCTGCTAATTTGCTGAGGATGCTAAAAGACAGGCAGTGAGTAGGTAAGGCATAGAAACCTTAAAGCAGCTAAATATCTTTCCTCTCCTCATCCTCTGGGTAACTGGATGTTACACTGCTTCCAGAGAGTGTCATAGCTCTGCAAAACAGAAGGAAAAAGGTGTAGGGAAGTGTCACATGAAAGGCAGCAGAAGATGGGCTACATTCGCCCAACCCTTAGAGTGGGCAGATTTTCTCGACCCACAGAGTTTTATTTGTATATTATTAGCGACCCAGGGAAAATTAAACCATGTATGTCTGATCTAGTCGGTCTGGTGTCCTGTAAGGGAACTCTTCACCGAGTTACCAAGATCTGGGTAATTTGATTGCCCTTTTTCGGAAACTGCTACACAACAGTGTAAGGGAGAACCCCTCAGCAGGCTGGCAAGCTGTCAGCACCTTATAGAGGACTTACTCTAACAGTTTACAGAATAACACTCTTTATTAATAGAAATTGTGAGAAGTTAATAAGATTTGTGGTCGTCAGTGATAGGGTCTAGCTGCAAGAGCAAATTTAAAGCAACCTAATAACACTATAAAGCGAGCATAAGTACAAACTGTAATACAAAACAATCTACTAGTGTATTATAGAGCAAAAGTGAACTCTAGCCCTTAAAAGCACTATTTGAAGTGCATAGAACAGTTTCTCACCAGAGAGATATCCCTGAACAGGGTGGGAAGAGACGTTCAGCCCGTCAGCTGATACAGCAGTTTCAGTGGAAATCTTCCTCCAATTCTTCTCCTTTTCCAACTTCCTTTTACACTATTTCTTTAGGTTTAGGTGGAGTATAAGTGAAACCAGTCATAAGTGCTTAATTGGGTAGGTGTCCTTTGCCTTTCTTGGTGGACAGATAGAGTCAAAGTGTCACCATGCTCTCCATCCTGCGGGATGTTTGTAGAGGAAGACTTCAGTGCCTTCACATCACTCCCCTCCATTGCATCCCCCAATAACAGATGATTATCAGTGTTGAGGGAATCTTTATGGGGCAGTGTGACTATTTTCATTCAGGAAGCAGCAGCTGGGTCTCCTTCTGTAATTCTTATTCTCCTTTAACTTTTAACCCTATCCATTACTCCACAGGAACCTCTTGGCTTCTCCCTGTGTCCTCAGTGGCCTTCCCACAGGCACTGCTGAGATAAACAGTACAAATTCTGGTTTTGGGATGTTGAAGAATATGCTTCCCTGGGAAGCACGGGTGTAGTTACGTGGCCTTCTTTTGAAAGAGCCCCCCAAATCCGAGTACGTTTATATCCCTTTGCTGGAGAAGAAATTTGTTAGCTACATGTAAATATTTCAAATTTAGAGATTAAAAAAAATAGCCCCAGGCATTCCAGTACTCCTCTTGAAGAGGTTTTAAATGGCCATTAAAAATTAAAGACCTCTTTATTAACATGTTGTCCTTGAAAAGAAATACATTTAGGATGTGTGCCAAGCATCAGGTAAAAGTGAATTTATTTTTCCTTTTTATTTCTATGATTGATCTCTGTGTAAGCAACTGATTTTGACAGCCTTGATTTTATACTGCATTCAGAGGAAAACAGCAGAATAAGAGTCAGAAGTGGCTCTTGTCACAGTGGCAGACTCCAAGAAGGATAAATGCCTTCCGGTAGGCTTGGGGGATTTGGCAACACATTTGGAGTGGTGTGAAAAGTAATCATGAGTAACAGGGTCCAGTGTTGTTGTAGCCTCTGTTCATGCAGGAGACAGAGAAAAACCCAAATCATCAGTGTTTTCATGCTGTTCTTTGAGTTCAGCAGAGGAGTCAGTGGAAATATGTAGTTAAGGATCGTTCTTTGCAAGCAATGATGGTCTTGCCATTCTCAGATCACATGGACACTGCGATTTGCTGAGTAACTGTTCACTTTCCAACCTGTTGCTGGTTTTGGCCTTTATTTCTGCCACAGGGAGCTCAGGAACTCCATTATTTGTTTTCTCCAGGCCTGAGGACAGTGTGAGGATATCTATCCTGCTTGGCCTTAGCATCACAGACGCTCATCTGTGACCCATCAGTTGTCCAGGGGTGCCTGTGCTTACTGGAAAAAAATATCTGAAAGCATCACATTGCTCATCCAAAGAAATTCAATATACATCTGGGCAGGGTTTGTTAGAGCCACAGCTTTGATCTGTCAATACCAAAATGTTCCAAAAGATATATTTTGGACTCAAGGTGGCTGTGTTTTTCTATGAAACTTGTGATTCATCAGAAAAATAAAGCCTCAATGGTGAATAACAAATCTAGCATCTAGAGACTCTGACACCCTTGGATCAGTACTTTTTGCTAGAAATCCATTAGCAGGATTAGCTCTAAACATGTGAACTGCCTGTTCTTGGTACAGGCAATCTGGAATAATGCTTTCATGGACCCTGTGTGACTTCTAACCACATGCAGTGGTTAGACCTGTGGCAGAGTGATTGTGGAACTATTAAGTGCTTTAAAACCATTTACAAATTCGAACTCCGTTCACCAAATAAATGGAAATGATTGTGAACTAACTTGGAAGTAGGCATGCTTTTCTCTGAATTAATAACTTTCTTAGTCTCTGATTTTTCAGTCTCTAACTAACAGTTTCATTTTCAAAATTTCCTGAACAGAAGCTGTAACATTAGATGTTTCTAAATTACCTTTACTAGAGAGTTGAAGGGATGAGAATCCCCTCGTAAAAAGTGATAGGACAAAAGAAAATGGCCTCAAGTGTGCTTGGGGAGGTTTAGATTCAATATTAGGAAAAATTTCTTCTCTGCAAGGGTTGTCAGGGATTGGAAGAGGCTGCCCAGGGATGTGGTTGAGTCGCCCACCCTGGAGGATTTAAGAGATGCATAGATGTTGTGCTTAGAGACATGGTTTAGTGGTGGACTTGCCAGTGCTGGGTTAATGGCTGGACTTGATGTTCTTAGCAATCTTTTCCAACGTAAATGATTCTAATATTCTCTATCAGGCAACTCCAGCACCAGCAAAGTAGAGAAAGAAATCAAACAAGGCCCGCAGACATGTTAAACAGTGCAGTACTGCAGCTGCTACTGGTCACTCACCGCAAAGCCAGTTCCTCAGATCAGTCATGGTTTGGTTTTTGGTGGTTTGTGTTGTGGGTTTTTTCCCTTTGGTTGATTCATTGATTACTCTCCAGAGATACTCCACCAAGATTTCTAGTAAGAATATAACAGAATAAAAACTTTACAATTCATTGTAGATCAATAATTGCAAGATGTGTATATGAAAGTGTAAGAAATTTTATAGATACCTTTGAGGAAATTTGGTGAAGCTAGACAAAGTTTCCACTAAAAGAGAGCATATAAGGAATCCATAACTCTCATTAGCAGGGTGGATGAGATCTGACCTGTCCAGGTCAGGGGAATCCCATCCTCTCTTTGGGAGTCAAAAAGCCAAGCCTCCCTTCAGAGGCACACCTCTCAGTGCATCTCTTGTTTTATGCAAATATCTATGTGCATAAAATATTTATTATGAGACCAAATGTCACTCTATAAAGTTGCTGTAAGAGGAGAGGCCATGCCTAAATTCATAAATAGTCTTCAAAAGTCATTTCAAAATAAAATCTTTGAACAAAAGTCTAAGGAAGGTTGCAATCAACCTAGAGAGAGGTAAAATACCAAGTTCTTCACCCAGAAGAAGCAGTGACCACTGAGTAACTTGATGTTTACATGCAGGTGGTTACACTCCAGTAACTTGTCCTCCCTCCGGCAGATCCATGTCCCTCTCTCCCATGTGGCCAACCTCAGGCATCACCTGATAGCTTATTGTGCGGCTGAAGCTTCACCTGGAGATGCCCCTCATAGCATCCCCACTGCTCTCTTGCCCTCAGATACACATCCATGGCCTTCCCTACCCTCTCCCTGCTTGTATTTTCAGACGTCTGGCAGTAACACTTTTGTTTGGTGGTTTTTCATTCCCTCAACACAAAGTGGCATGGCTCCATTAATATAGACATGTCCAATAATAAAGTATATAGGCATGATAATAATATTGGCAGTAATGACCAGTAGAATAGAACTTAAGTTTTTTCAAGTGATCTTAATGTTTCTACAGTCTAGTAAGAGGAATGATTTATCATCTGTAACAAAGGTCTGTCAATGCTAAAACCAAACCAACTGTATGCCAGCTTTTTAATTGTAGAAAAACTATGGGTTTAGCCATCACAAAACATAAAGGCTAGCCTCACTAGAAAAAATTAATTTTTATCCTTTTATTGTCAGTGCAGTACTATGTGTTTAACATTAGCTTGAGTTTAATCAAATTACACAGAACAAGTAACAAAAGGTTGTCTGGATTGAACTAGGTGTGTTGAAAACAGAGCAGTTGGCTGACTTAAGGTATTCTTCTTAGTTAATATTTTAGCTCTAGATAACATTTGCATTAGAAATTAAAACATTAAATTTTTTTTTATTCTACAGTTATCCAAACAGAGTGCTAGACATTTTGCAGATGACGTAAGATGATGTCCTAAAGTGCTTAGCATCTTAATAGGCAATAGCCCAATTAAAACCGAGGAGTCAAAGTGACTAAGTCTGGAGATTACTATATGTTTAGTTTGTTGGGGGATTTGTATGGGAAGATAGTCATGTATTTGTGTGCATGGATAGATGCAAGGACACGTATAGTCTGTTCTACTGTTCTGGGAAGACTTTTGTTTTCAGTGACCGTGTAGGGGATAAGGCTGGAGCATCACAGGCCTGGGATCACTGACAGGGTCACAGCGACAGGCACCAATGTAGACGCACCAAACAGTGAGATGTCCTGACAGTGCATCACCTAAGTGCAGTATTAGGGCAGCCAAGGAGTCCTACATACATCAGGAGGTGCTGAGGCAGCAATGTTTGTGTGTATGCAGCTCTGTGAGCAGTAGAGGAGATGCCGGTGAGTAGCTTCCCTTCTTCAGACAGAGATATTCACACTGTTGGTGTTTGTTTACACCAAGCAAGTGTGATGAGTATTTTACATCCCACACAGGTTTGTCCCATCTGCCCTTGGCGGTATTACCTGTGGTGCAGCATGTGTCTCTGGGCAGCTGCAAAAATGAGCAGCAGTGTGTGTCCTCAGCAGCACCACTGGGCTGATGGCTGCTGCTGAGGCAGACTGGCTCCACAGCTATTCTTATTACCATGCTCTGATTTCATCAGTGAGACAAAATAAGCTACATTTTTTCCTTGCTTTTTTTTTTTCTTGAGAAAAGGGACCTTGGTATATACAGTGCAGAGAATTCTGTTTGGAGAGACATGGAAAAGAGGCATGGTATGTACTGTATATATTGAATGCTACTGCTAAAGTTAGGAGGCCAAAGTAACACTGCAATCGAATATATGTATCACAAATATAAACATCAACATTTTATCCATTAAGCTAACATGACACAATCACTAATGGTTGTAGAGGAAAACTAAGATACCTTTGTAGACATACATATACATGGTAGATGATGGAATGGAATCCTAGAATCATTTAGGTTGGAAAAGACCATTAAGATCATCGAGTCCAGCGAATGTGTAATGTTGATCTGACTGCTTTAAGCTGCCTCATGTTTAGCTCCAGGCAGGAAGTAAGCACCAAGGCAGGTCTTCAGCTAGGCAAGGCCCTCCCAGCTCTCCAGAGAGGCAACTACAACCCACAGACAGCTTGCAGGTTAGGGAAAGATATGCTTGATGAGTGTAAGTGCCTGCAGAGTTATTCTGTCCTGGAAAGTAAAAGGAAAATGTTCAGGAGGGATCAGATATTGTCCATATATTTCTGCAGTTCTAGTGGGGTCCATGTTGCAAAAGAAAAATGTTTCAGGGTTTCTTTCTGCTTTGACTATAAAGAAACAGAGATCACCTCCTGATTTGGTACAAACTTCCAGATATTTAGCCTGATTTTTGTTTGCTTTCACCTTTTGCTAACTCATATTCTTGAAAACAAACACTTTACAAAGGAGCATAACACTCAAAGCAATGGCTAAATACATTAAAAGGATTAATTCAGAAATAAGCATGGAACAGTTGGATATATGCCATTTATATGTGTAGGTGCCATACATATGACTATCATGCTTGATCTTCTTTCCCGTAGTCTAGGAATAACTTGTTTCATGTAAAACTTCATTTCACCTATCTTAAGTTAAAATTAAATACTAGCAGTTACTGAGTTTTAGATGCACTTAAAAAAACCTAAAAATGTTGTCTTCTTTCCCTTGCCCCAAAGGCATTTTTAAATGACATTTGTACAAAGACTTCTGATTATTTTCTATGTTCTCTCACCACAGCATATTCCTAAAGTAGAATTCTCTGCTGATATAACTCTGTCTCTCCAAAATTGCTGTTGCAATCCCAGGGGGTGAAAGTGTAAATATCATAGTTCTTCTTATGTAGATCCAACAGCAGATGCATTCTGATCTGATGCAAAAGAGGGATTTTGCAGCAATGTAGTGGAACTTCCCCTGTTGATGAAAATTCCTGGCAGATGAGAGGTTCTTCCAGTGCAAAGCAAGTTTGAAAATACAGATAGACTATGATTTCTATTCTCACTTTAAGCATTTCAAGATTGTGTGCCACGTCTGCAAAAACCTCTCATACAGACTTGCTGACAGAAAAGTATCGCTTCCTTTATAAGCGGAGTTCTGATTTGATGTTCGGTTTTTCAGGTACAATTTCATATCCCCATTGCAGTTCGTGTGGATTGTGGTTACAGTTTTGAGCAGCTAGAGAGCCACATATTTGATTCGTGAACTGCAATCTGCCCACACTTTTGAGCATATAAAACCGACACACTCCCAATTCCCACTGCTTCAGTTTTTGTGTGTGATGGCTGCAGCAAAGCCAGGCTAAAGCCAGCTCTGCCTGGAGCTGTCTTTCAGTGCAATCCTGACTTGCCTCTGTGCAAAGCAAAGCCCAAGACTTCTTCTCTTCACTCCCACAATTCCATAACTGGCTGATACTAATCACATGCAGAGCCTGGCTCAGGGAGGGTGTTTGGACCTGGCAATAGCGGGGAGTGATTTGAATCAAGAAGGGAGCTGAGCCCATTCAAACAAAATGTGTTGAAATGCAACCAGATGTTAATGAATAAACATAAACATAGAGTACAGGTCATGCCTACAGAGCCATGGTCTGGGCATCAGTGGAAAGGGAGGAATTCCAGTGGTAATTAGAGTTTCTGGTGTCAGTGCAATTCAGTGTGAGCTCCTACTGTGAGCGTGTGTTATGAAAAAACTGTCAAGATCATTGGATGAGTAAGCAGAGACGTAGCAAATAGAAGTAAGGGGGTGATGACACCTGCACATTCAGCACTGGGGAGACTGATACTGAATATATGATATTTAGCACTGGTGCTCACACTTCAGAAACAATGAAAAAATGGGGAGGAAACAGAGGAGAGCAAGAAGCAACTGTGAGATCTGGAAAAACCCTTTGCTGCAAGAGAAAGCAGAGCACAATTGATTTTCTTAGTAAAAAATGGACAAAGTGGCATGAGTCCAGAGCAGAAGAATCCCCAAAAGAAGTGTTTTCTGTGTACCAGAAAGCTCTTTCCTCTAGCAGGGGAAAGTTTAGCAGAAACCACTGTCTGGAAACAGAAGCTTTGCAGCTTCAACATGTGAAGGACGCACAGACTTTTAGGAGTAGAGATGATCAATTATTAGAACAAATCACTGTGAGAAGAGAAAGCAGCTCCACACATTCATGCCTGCAGTTTGCCGATGGATGCCTTTGTGGAGGGGATGCTTTCATCAAACACAATTATAAAACAACAACTGTGTAAAATATCATGTCCCATGATACAAAAAATCATGTTATTTGATTGAACCATCTGTTGTCCTTTGTCCTTGAAGTCTACAAAGGTCTGTTGGCAGCAAGAATATCTGGACATACAATATTTCATGATGCAATAGAAGTTAGACACCTATTTTGAGTTTGGAAGCCTTTTCAGATAGATGTTAAGATGAGCTTTCCATGGAGAACAGCTTTTCATCACACTCTCTAACACAGAGTTACTTGCACATTTTTCTGCAGTTTTTGGTGATGATCTTGGCTAGGTGCAGGATCTAGATTAGATGGACCATGACTCAAAGATGTATATAAATGGTAATTATTATGTTCCAAGCACTTTGACTTTTTTGCTATTCTTTCAAGTGGAAAGCATATCTGCTTGATACTCTTTCTGTGTCCTCACAGCCATGTAAAAGCACGTAGTTGCACTTTTGAATCATATATCCAAAGCACAACCTGTCTCCCACTTAACCCCTCTTTCAGGTCTGAGCTGTCTGGTTCCAGAAATTAACTGTAAAAGGTTTCAGTTATAATCCTTCTGTAATTCCTTGGCCTTGCTCTCACCCTTGAGCTGCATTCAAATGCAGCTTCCTACAATAATTTCTCACGGGTTATAATTTCAGAAAGTAATGATGGGGTTAGTATAATGATTTGATAACTGTTTATTATGGTTCCTTCTTAGAACCAGCTCTAACTACAGAGGAATTAGTATAAAAATGCATTTTTAACATGAGTTCTAAAAATCATCTGAGTTAAGTTTTCTTTGTATAAAAACATCCCAACCCACAATTGGTAGATTAGATTCTCATTAATATTAGTAAGTACTATTCCTCTCAGCAAACTACTGAGAATCTTCCCAATAGAAGAAACATGGCCCATGTAAAGCCATTGAAATTTTTTGCCACTGACATTGCTGTCATAGGATGTCAGCACTTGTCCCTTGCTCTGCTTGGCCTCAAAAATACAGCAGCTTTGGTCCAGAATAACTAAGGAGTGGAAGAGAGGATATTTCCTACTTTTGGGAGAAGAAGGGAACATTTCTCTGCAAGGCTGATTTAAGAAAATGACCATCTGCTACCAGCTACTCAGAGGTTTGGAATTTAGAAATAGCCTTGCAGGGGATGTATTCTTGTGTAGAGGGCAGGTGAGGAGTTCAGGGAAAACATGAATTTTTCCTTGTGGTCTTGGTGTATAAATGATATTTCATATGAGAAAACATGAATTCCTTTTCAGCAAGAGCTAGTTCATTTGGAATTATCTGCAAATGCTTACTTTGTATTGTTCCAGACATCAAGAACTAGAAAACATAGTAATAAAGTATTATATTCTCATGCATTTTAATCCATGGCCTTAGAGGCTACTGACATTAAATTAGGTGTAAGGCTGCACTAGCAGAAATAACAAAAGTCTGAAGGAATTCTGTTTAGATCCTCACATTCTTTTTATATGAGAACTGAATTAAAAAAGGAGTCAGCTGACTGGGCTCTCTCACTTGTGAAACAGAGAGCATGTAGTCCGTGTTAATTTCTTAAATTCTACAGTAAACATTCTATTCATCCAACTATGCAATAGCATAATTTTATATTGAAAAACTATATTAAAAAATGTTTGCTTCCATATAAACTGCCTGAGGATCATTAAAACCTCATGGTATTCAGTAATACACAAAATGTGAAAACTTATTGTAAGTCCAAGGGAAATTGCCATTCTGGGGACATCTGGCATGACTTTCACCTCCAGCTGAATCATCTAGCTGAAACTCATGACTGTCTGCTCCTGTCTTCAGAAATCTCCAAAACACTGTATTACATTTTCTGAATTTTTTTTTAAGTTAGATAAGAGCAAAAATAACAGCTCCAACCTGGAAAATAATGTACTACATGTATATGTCTGAAGAGCAGTGTGGAGAACTGTGTTAATAACAAGAAAGCTGCATCAGAGAAAACTTGCAATGCACCCCCAACAAGGACGGTGAAATGTAGTAGTGAATGTACATTCTTTTCTTATTTCCTTGGACCACTGTGGTTTTCAGTCTGACAAGATTAGGGTTCAGGGGCTTGTGACTGGACTCTCCTCGCAGCTGACAGCAGTGTGTGGACTCCATTTCTAGTCCTGGGGAAGCTGACCCTGCACTAGCAAGTTCGACTCTCCCCAAATTCACCATTTTCTGCCTGCATTAGTTTTAATCCCTGTATGATTGATGGCACAAACACTTGTGTGACTATAAGGAGGGAAGCTGGGACAAAACAAGTGACCAGGGGAGGGGAAGATGAAATAATTTCTTTTGACAGCAGCACTCATCTTCATTGGCTTCAAGCACTCACAGAAATATGTTACTAGCAATTTCAATAAGTGAAATTGGAAAGAGAATTTAGGACTAGTTGAGACTGTTTTCAAATTGACTGTTTGCACAGTTGAAGAATTAAAATACTGATAAATGAATTGCAGTCTCTGAGGCCCTTATTTGGCTTATTGAAAAATAAATTCAGTCTTCCCAGTTGTCTGCAATTCTGTCAGTATACTGTCATATACTCAACTTCTCCCTTGTAGACATCAAAATTCTGAGGAAGCCCATCTGCATGTTCTGTACACAAACAATAACTAACAGTGTTTGAAAAGAGTGCATTCAGAGAAATAGGTTGTGATAATCACATAAACAGTGCTGGATGTCCCTTCTGCCTGCCTTGCTCTCCCATCTTTGTCATGAATGATAATTCATGGCATGCCACTTAATCATCCTCTGAGCCTCCTGTTCAAAATGCGTTACTGGAATAGCTTTGTTCTATCCTACCTCTGCACTGCCTTAGAGAAAATCCTGGCCCTTACTGAATGCCGCCAAGCCGGCTTCTCCTCACACCGTCTTTTGGAGGTGCTGAATGTTGGTGTCACAGTCGCCTCTCACTGTCGACTGCAGAGAATGCCGGGAGGTGGCAGTTGCCAATAGCCTGAATTATCCATCACTCTTGAGAGCTGAGACATCACAGAGGTTGCAGAGTCTCAGTTATGTACCACAGAATCTAAATCTGACCTTTCCTTCTCTCTTTATCTCCTCATTCCTGCAGTCTCCTGTTCCATGTCTCCCTTCACTGCATATTCCTTTCTCCTCTGAAATGTCATCTGCAGAACAATTTTTCCTTTCTCCTTGGTTTCATCTCTTCTTTGAATCCATGCTTTGATTTCTTTACCAGGTGAAGTAGTTTTTGAACTTTGAACCCTCCTCACCCTTCTCTCTCCATTCTCTCTCTCTGTATCCCTGTGGTGCCATCTTCAGTCTTCCCAGTCCTCACTTTTGACCACTGTCTCCTTCATCTTTCTCCTAGTTTCCTAAGTTTATTTCCTTAAGTACTGCACACTGTAGTCAACTTATTCCTAGAGCTGCCAGTCTTCTTGCAAACAAATTTGCACTCCCTCGTGTTTCCTGTACTGTCTTTTACTGCTCATGCCCTCAGACTGTTATCTACTCAAATTAAGTTAAATATTTGTTTGACATGCTTTGCATGCTATGCCCCTCAGCAAGCATTTCCAGTGTTTATAAAGAATGAATAATATGCAGTTCACTCGAGGATTCTCCAGTGATAGACATAGTACAGTGTTACTACCTTTATCTCCCAGGGCTTTCCCAAGACTTCGGTCCTGTTTTTCATTCTCTGTGGATGCCCATCTGTACACTTGCCACATCTTTGCAGCACAGCAATGTGAAGATCCAGGGAAAGCACTATGACTCTCCCAGAAATGTTAGCCAACCTCCATAAATTAGGGAAACATCAGATAGTCATGATTAGGAATCCAAATCTTCTTATATGTGTTAGATTATATGTATGAATGAAATGATTTATTGTTTATTCTCCATGTAGCAGGGTGCATCCACTGATACATAAAGACCATTATGGAGTTAAAGAGACTAATGTGCCCCATTTAGGGGCCTCGATAAATTACAAAATAGGGCTAACTTAACCCTACCTCTCCCAATATAGTTCAGGCAAATGTGAAATATTGGAATTGCTTGGACAGTGAATAGGAACTGTATTAAGTGCTGCATGGAGAAAAGCATTGATTCTGTCAATGAAGGAAAAAAAGTTCTGCTAATGTGCCTCTTTACCGTTAAGATAGGTTGTTTATAGACTAAGCAACTCCCCTGGGACACTTAGAAAAATGTAGATGTCCTCTTTTGGCTTTAATTACCCAGGAGCTTTACAATGTGAGGTTCCAACTACATTGTGATTCCCCTAAGTCAATAAATGTTTTAAAGTATGCCCTGTTAAGTTGTTTGTTTTGTGCAAATATTTTTATGTTTTAAAATCTGTTTTTAACACTTAACAGACTTTGTTCTTCTTATATTTGTTGCTAATCCTATACATAACAAGGAACACCTTTCTTTGTGGAACCTCTATTTTCTATTCTAGTAATGAAACAAAATGACAACTTCCATGTAAGGTGTTTTTTAACTAACAGCACAGGTTTACCCAGCCCATATTGATCTCTGTCTTATCCACAGACCTCTTCTTTCTGCCTTGAAGGGCAGTGTGAGTCAGATCTGCTGGGATAGAGCTCCATGCGAAACAGTTTGGCAGAGGCACATTCACATTTTGGGTGTGGACCATCACCGAATTTATTGCAATACATTTGTGACAATGCATAGACAAGCAGTATTGAATGGATAGGAAAGGCTAGCAAAGTTCATTCCAGGTCTTCAAATCCAGTCTCCTTCTGTTGCCAACAAACAAATCCTATAAATTCTTCCCTAAAATGATCAAATTTCAGCTTAAAAGTTAATAGATTTTCCTCTGTTTCTACCAGAGGTCTGTTTCAGAATGTCTTGTGACTTAAGTATGCCTACATTCACACTCTTTTTTTCTTATGTAAATATATTTTTTGACCTTTAAGTACTTTTCTCTCTCTTAGTGTTCTTCTCCCTGACTTATTTATAGAAAGCTATCATTTTTCAGCTTTACTGTTTTCTTAGGCAGAAGCAGATGGGTACTTTCATGGCCTCCCTTGTCTTAGTTTAGAGTAAGCTAAANCAGCAACTGCAAGGCGATGGTGAATGTCCATCTGAAGCACAGGGGCACACCGGGCCAGGAACGGGAGGCAGGGAAGGGGCCAAAACCACCAGAGTCCCTCCGTGGAGCCTCCTTCCCCGAAAACTGCCACCGAAAAAAAGAGCCAGAAAAAAACCTCCCCAAACCAGAAGAAAAAAAGAAACTCCCCTCAACCCCCCCACCCCTCCCAGCCATTAGGCAGGAATTTGAGGGATTAGCTGAGCCCCCCTGACTTGACAGCTGAGGTGGGGAGGGCACCAGCCCCCAAACTGCTGGCAGGGAAGAAAAAATTCTGACAAATTCTAAAAGTATAACTCCCCTCCGGTAGTATAGGCTATATATCCCCTGCATCAGAACTGCTATCCCCAAAACATGGGTGACCAGAATTGTGTGAGATTTCAGGTGAGATCTCTCTGTGCCTTCTTGTAAGACATTTAAACTTCCTTCTTAGTCCTTCCTGGAACCTAAGATTGTATTCTTTTAATTCAAAACTGTAGCATAGACATAGTTCTTAGTCATGCTATTACTGGATAAACAACACTCCTTTTTTTTTTTTGCTGTTATTTGCAGCAGTTACATTTTCATCTTCTACTTGAATTTCATAGTATTTGTCCCCGTGACTGGGACCTTGGAATTCTCAGTATTCTGTATTTCTTCTCATGACCACTACTGTAGGCCTGCGTATGATCCAGCTTGACAAGCATTGTGCTTTGACTCTCCTCTTGACAGACAGTGCATCCCAGCATCTCATTAGCATTCACTAATTTTTGTCCAGGGTTATAAGTGAACAACATAACTTTCCCCAAGGACTGATCTTTTAACAGCTCCATCAATTATCACTGCTCAGCCCAATAGTTCATGTACTTCAACTCCTTACCATCTTCCCCCAAAGGGCTCCTCGCTGCTGAACACTTCTTTGGCAACAAACCATCTTTCCCAGCCTAATGAGCAATATTGTGGTTGGAAGCATATCTGAAGTCACTGGATCCCCTGTAGGTGGGAGTTACATATTACTCTCATCTAAAAATATCAATTCTTTTGGTGTACAAAGGCAACAGTCTGCACTGGAGTGAGTTCTATCTGTCTTTGGTGCTTTGTTGTGCTTGACACCTGTTGTTAATGTACTATTGCTTTCAGTATTTTTTCCAAGTGCCACGTGCCGCTGAAATCAGGCAGATGACTAGCATTTTGAGTCAATAATTTAAAAACCTTGGTTTGAGCTTGCTTTTTAAAGTGTCAGTTCTCACAGAATTCAAATATAGGGACTGTCCTCTCCCTGACATGACTATTTTACTGATGGTTTTGCTCCTCTCTCAGTTATGTTCATTTCCATTTCTATATCCTTAACCCCCTAGGCACTGATGCCTGCAAGTGTGTGTTCAAAGTCCTCCACATAGTAACCTATCTCCAGCTTGTAATCATATAATCATGCTCCCATCACAGAGACCCCACCAGAATTCTTTCATCATCCTTATTTCTGCATTTGAATAAGGAACTGCTCTTTAAAATAGTTCCATTTTCCCTTTGCTTTCTGTGGGTGGGTCTTTTCTCACTTTAATGCTACAAACCTTGACCTGAATGAGTTTGGGTTTGGACTCACTTTCTCCGAAAGGATCTAAGCTGACTAAAGAGCACGCCAGCTCTCCCATCACACCCTTATTCCTTGTCAATCCCAAACTGACCTCTGGGGCCTCAACTCACCCTTGCCAGAAGGACAACACATGACTTCTGCTTTACTGAAGTTTCACTTAAATATTTTATCTTCCAGTTTAGTGCTTAAGGGGTATGAAAGTGGTGCGCAGACCTTGCTAGCTATATTCTAGCTTAGACTTATCATCACATGCATACATCAAATGTCCCATTATGAGTGAAGTGATTGAAAAAGATGTATATGACATTTAAAAGCATAACAAAAGGAATAATGGCAGGGTTTTATTTTCCCTGCCTGGTAGTCAGACATATTGATCTAAATACTGTAGTTCTAATGGCCAGCTCAGAGAAATGGCTGTGGTAATTTGTCTGTAAATGGGAACTTTATTTTTTTTTCTATGGCAGTTTAAAAGTTTCCAGTTGGGATTTGGGCTGTAAAAGATTCAAATCACAGACTTATGGTTGCGTGGCAAAAAGAAATTGCTATAGTGAGGATGAAATTATTTCAGCATACAGGGAAGCCTCTTTTTACCTTCACTTTGTAGCTATTCAGTAGCCAACTAAATTAATTTTCATGTGCTGTAAAGAAAAGTTAGATCTTGAACACAAATGTTAAAACACATGCATGTTGAGTGTGGTTTTTAATTTGGTTTGATGCTTGGTTTTGTTTTGTTCATTTGTTTGGTGGGATTTCTCTTGTTATTGGGTTTATTTGTTTTTAAATACTTGATTATGATATTCTGAAACTTTAGTTGAAGTCCTGGCAAGGCTGAGGAAGAGTAGAGAAAAAAAAGCTGACACAAACAGGACAGTTACCTGAGCATTTAAATGTAATTCAACACAGCTTTGCTGGACATTCTTGTTGGCTCCTACTATTTTCAAAATCGCTTTGTGCATCACCAGTTACAGTAGAACATACAATAATAATAATAATAAAAAAAAAGTCCTGTCCAGAGAGGCACAGATGTGAGCATCTTTCTTACCAGAAGGCAGAGCTGTTCAGCATTAAGGACAATGTAGTTTTTCTGTTTGGTTGGTAGGCATTTGGCTTTCAGGAAAATAATGGTTTTCAGGTTTAAACAGTGTAGGCATTTGCAGCAAAAATACTATCCTGAGTGTGAGTCATTGAACTGTTTTGCCTTTTCCCAGCATTATCTTTAATGCAAGTTTTTAGAGGAAAATATTTCATGCCAGAGGCAACAGCCCAGGAGAGGTGAGGCTGATGCAGCTCCATGCCCTGTGTCTGGCTAAGAAAATGTATTCCCAGGGCACACACGGATACAGACCAGGCATATACACCACATATGTGTGTATATGCAGATTAGAGTAAGTGTTAGGTTTTGTGGTGCATATACATAATATACACGACCAAAGAACTACCCCAACCCTCGAAGCTTAAAGTCTCTAGGTGCGTTGCAGAGGTCTGTGTTTTTGCAATCTCAAGGAGTCACCGAGGTCCAAAGGGGTTGTTTTGTCTTGGAATTTAAACAAACGACTTCAGGGAAAGTAGTTACAGAGAGATTAGAGCCTCTCGGCAGGCTGGGGAACACCCAGAGGGACATCCCGCACGGCCCGCGGACGAACCAGCGGACCCACCTGGGGAGGCATCCCGCTCGCAGAGAGGCCCCTTCCCTATTCCCCCGTCCCTCCCCTCTGGCAGCATCCCCGCGGGGCAGCTGTGCCCAGCCGCAAAGTCCGCAGGGCGGCCGGGAAGGGCTCCAGTGCGGCAGAGCCGCCCACCGGCGGCACCGCAAGGGGCGCATTCGGGAGCGGTGCGGGAGAGCGGCCGCGCCGGCGGCGAGCCGGGGGATGCTCGGGTTAAAGGCACGGAGGACGGGGACTACGGTCATCAATGGCTGTGAATGGGGCACGAAGATGAGAAGCCAGAGTCGCCCCGGCTGGGAGCCCGGGCTCACTCTCGGATTCCAGCGCGTCTGGCGCTCTCGCTGAGAAGTTTCCAACCCTGTCCCTGCCGTGCCCCGCGCCGGCACGTCCCTGCGATGGCGTTGCTGGACGTGCCCTGCTGTAGGCAAGCCTTAGCCAGCCGGAGCCACCGAGCCCTCTGTTTGGGGACCAGCCCGAGGCGACGGGCGAGCTGCGGTGCGCCGGCGGGGCGGGCAGCGGGCATCGCTCCGCGGGGGACGGAAGCGCCGCCGGCCCCGCCGCTCCGCTCCCGCCGGGCACCCGCAGCCGCCTGCTCCGGCACTCCGTCCCCTCCCCGCTCCCGGCTCCGCGCCCCCGGCCCCGCCATCCCCCGGCGCCCCGGGACGCACTAGCTTGACGAGTCCCCTTGGCCGGCCCCGGCGTGGGGGGACGCGACATCCCTTTCTGACAGTGTCACCGCCCGGGGCTTATCCTCCGGCTCCGGGCCAGGCTGGCGGCAGTCCGGCGGGTGGCGGTCCGGCGGGTGGCGGTCCTGCCAGGATGGGCAAATGCTGCTCCACGTGTTTTCCCGCAGTTCGGTGCGAGGACGAGACGGTACTTTTGCATCTTTTTATCCTTTAGCGAAAGGGAAGGAAGATAGCCGCGATAGAGCCTGTGCTGCTGCTTCTCGCTGGCGTGTGCGCATCCCGGGTGGCGGAGAGGGGAGCGATGCTCGGGCTGTTTACAGTGTGGTGATCTCCCCTTCAGCAGGGACAGGTCTAACTGTCGCTTTCTCAGGCACTGCAGTGCCTTACATAAGTTTATCCGGCAGTCTAATGTAAGGGTTGGATGCTCATGAAACAAGGAGGGACCTTTGGCATCTTCTGTAGCAACAGTGTGCTTGATATCTTGCTCCACTTTTCCTGCATTTTTAATAGCCATATGGAGTGCAAGTTATAAAGGAAACTTGCCCAGAGTTTTGAAGTTTGAAGAGAGTTTATTCAGCCTCCAGCTGTCCTAAGGTTTTACTTCTCCAACAATCCTCCTCTCTGACAGAGGATTGATCCTCCAGTCTAGGAGAAGTGAAACAAGAAAAAACTACCAGTTTTCTTATGTCCGGGTGAATCTAAACAAATTCCTAGGCACCAAAATGGGTCATGTAGCAAATGCCAGTGCAGAAGTAAGTACATAGCTACAGGCAGCAGGGAAATAGCATGTGGAAGAGAAGTTGTGGGACATTTCAAACATATAACTTTTCCTGCGATTCTTCTGGAAATTTATCTTGATTTTAAGTATGTACACAAGAATGAGAGAATGAATATATGCATTTGATTTGCTTGATAGGAAATATCTTGGCAGAAACACATATTTATGAAGTATATTCTGATAGAGTTTGGCTTTTTAAAATATTCATATACTCTGTGAAATGAAAACATGATAGTGCCACCCATTTACCTAATAATATGTTCCAATATAGCCTGAGAAGTGCTACTAACCAGGTTAAGAAAAAATGTGCGGGTTAATATAAAACTTGCCAAACTGCAGTCACTGGGGGATATCTAGGTGCTTGTAAACTTTAACCTAAACCTGAAGAATGTTATGAGGGAGGATTACCTGACAACCAGAATGATTGAACAACAATGTTAAAGCACCTCTGTTTTTAAAGGAAGACTGGAAATAATTTTGAACATCAGCTGCAGTGGAATTCAGTTATTGCTTCTACAAGTATCATCTGAAATATTTATTGATACAAGAGAATTCCCATTGTATATGATTCTCTTTCCAATTACTATATAAGACCTTGCCACAGGGAAGTCTGAATAAAGCAAAACAATGACTAAGCACCATTTGCAGGTCAGCTTTTTTTTTTTTTTTTTAATATTTTGAAAGCTTTGGTACAGAAAAGCTATTCTGGAGAAACAGTTTTAATAACAAGTGGCACAGATCATCTGTGTGCAATGCATTTTTTGGAGGTACTACAGAGAACTGAGTAGTGTTTGTGGAGACTGTACACGCATTTGGACCTCAGAATATGAGTGAACATGGAAGTTGGCAGAGTGGAGAGACATGTCAATTTGGGAAGTTAACTTCCTAGGCTTACTTCCTAGCTGCGGTGGACTTCCAATGTGGCTCGTGGCAATTTTCTGATGTTCCTTGCCTGATCTGATCCATTTCCATTTCTATGATGGATCTACCATTAATTACCTATTGTTAAAAAACACCTGGAGGTTTATCGATTAACAATTCTAATTAAATAATGTCTCTTAGGTAGTTTTTAGTTCACAGAGGAGAGACACTCTAAGGCAAACATCAACACTGCCTTCCCATCCCACAATTATTCCTGGTCCAAAGTAAAATCTTGACCGGTCTCCCTGACAATGTCTCCTCAAGGATACCTACCTGTCAGCTGAAACTCTGTGTAACTAAATCAGAGCCTTTCATAAAATCACTGAATCATAGTATAGTTTGGGTTGGAAGGGACCTTTAGAGATCCTGGAGTCCAAGGCCACTACAGTGAGCAGAGACATCTTCAGTGATATCGGGTTGCTCACAGCTCTGTCCTGCCTCTGCCCCCAAGTCTTCATCACTACTTCTCCTCTCAATCTGTTTGGAAAACACCAGCATCTTGCCCACACTCAGACTCATACTGTGGCATCTTTTATCAAGTTATTTTTCTAGGTTGTTATATATATCTAAATTCTCCTGATTTTTTTATTTTTTTCCTGAACTGCACTGTAAAGTTTTAGCCACTGCTACTTCATTGGGTTCTTTCATGTTTCCTTCTTACATCTCTGGCTACCTGCCTAACTACATGCCAGGTTTTCTGAAGCTGTTTGGATTTTGCACCAATATAAATCATGCCTCAGTCTATCCTCAGGGTGTTTTGAGTTGAATGAAGAATACACAAGTACCACTTCCAGTGTCTGTTTCACTTACCAAAATGCAGTCCAACATCAAGCCTTTCACAGAAGAAATATTGAGAGGTCTGAGTGTTATAAAGCTGACGATATGAAAAAGAGTTGCCACTGTGTCTTCTATTCAACAGAGCAGTAGTTTAAACACAGAGCAAATATATACTGCTACCTATTCTATTCTATTCTATTCTATTCTATTCTATTCTATTCTATTCTATTCTATTCTATTCTATTCTATTCTATTCTATTCTTCTTTCTGTCTCAGGAGATGAGACATACTCCAGACATAAGACTCATTACATTGTAGAGTCCAGGAATGAGGAAAAAGATTTCCTTCATCTCTGTCATGAGTATAATTTTAGTTTTCAAAAATTACATTAGTAACAAAGTAATTTCTTGGGATGAAGCCAATAGAAGTTCTTTGTCATAATTTTTCCAAGAAGTAATGAGACCCATCATTCATTAAAAGTACATGAAAAATAAATGCGACATTTTAATTTGTACAAACCCACTGTTTTGGTTTCATATTTTGGACAGAAAAAGATTAATTCCAAATCACATCAAAGTGATTTTTTTTTTTCTCCCTTGCCATTTAACTGAAATGGTGGATATTTGCACAATCTCCTTACAGTGTCTCTGACCTTTTCACCGACTGGAAACAGCTGTGTCATTAGTATGGTCTCTTTAAACCTAAGTGGGATTTGGCCCTTAGTTGCTCACCCTCAATAGCTCAACTCCAACCAGTGGCCTAGTACAGGACCCCTGCAAATCTCCTTTGATATGCTGAGTGTGTTAGACACAAAACTCTTGGGAGGGCAGCTGTTTACCCTGTCTTCTCTTTCAAAAGCTTTGTTGAGATAAATATTAATGAAGACTGATTAACCCAATGGGTCATCCTGATAATTTGGTTCCTTATACGTTTGCTTCAGGAAAATTTTCCTTGTGTGCTTGTGTATTTTTGAATTGCTTTGATGTTTTGGCATTAGATATATATCAGCATTGAACCTGATAGCTTTGTATTTTGAAGTCAGATCCAGTTTTCCTCTACTGTAAGGTTTGGTTTGTTTTCCTTAGCACTGGCATTCCCAGTTCCCTGGTTACACTGACAGTGAAGTGCTGGTTATCTTCAGAGCCACATTGATAATAACAAGGAGGGGCTTTTTCATTGCATACTGTCGTGTTTACCCTGTCACAAGAACACGTGCAGTCTGAACCTATCATGTTACACTGGCAAAGCAGGTTGCAGAACAGAACATGTCAGGGATTTTTGTAAATTCACTGCATATCCAGGAAACCATAGGGCTGGTATGATGATTAACCAAAACTGCACCTTGCTTCCCTTGCAGAAGAGGAAGATGAGGACTCATGTACCATTGCTCTCTAGAGGAACGCTCTGAGAAGGAGGGACTACTTGGCCCTTGCACGTCTGACCTCCCATGAAACATAAATATGAAGTCCCAAAGAGCAGACAGGACACTAACCAGTATAAAACATAATGAAAGAAGTATTGGCAAGGCAGTCAAATGGCAGCAAAGGCACCTGAGCCGTCTCAATACCAGCTGCTTGAGACAGACCCAGGGGCTGCTCTGGAAACCATGACTCCAGCATGGTGGGAGGCAGACATGAGGCCAGCTGTCCTGGGGGGTTGGTGTCCACGCTGGAGCTTATGGGATAGCGTTTTTAAGGTGGCACCATGGCAATTCTCCATGCTTTTGAAGAGTGTCCCCCTACTAAGTGTCCTCAAGAATAGGACATAGGGTAAGATAAAACTTGATGTAAAAAATTGAGCCTGTAATACTTCTTACAGGGGATCACAACCCTAAAAACCTTTTTTTCCTGGGATATGATTTTTTTACTTACTTTTAATTCTCTTCATATAATAATAACAATCCCACTAAATTCTGCTTATCTGTAGGTTCTGGCAATGATTTGTGCAGAGCTCCCTTGCTTAAATGGCTTTTGTTTCAAATAGTGGGAGCTGGTAATTTGAGTCGGTGCTTCCCATCTCCAAGTCCCATATCCAGTATATCCCCGTGCACTCACCTTCAAGGGCACCAGTGCTGGCAATCCATCAAGAACACTTCTTAAACCAACTCCAGTGAGTTAAACAGGCAGTATGGGCAGATGCAGTGGTACTCTCCAAAAGGGAAAACCTTGTCTTTGTAAGGCTGCTGATTTGGGTATCTTTTTGAAGGAATCTGTTTTTTAACATACCAGGCTGGTATGTTTGGTATCTGGACCTTTTAATTTTTTTTTTTATTTTTTTTTTGAGCTTTCTTACTCATTAGGAAAAAAAATAAAAGCACCAAAAACACCACATCATTTTATTCTGAGCCTAATGCAGCTGGTCGGGACTGGACACTGCAGTCCTGGCACACAGCCCCAGATGCATTACTCAGCAGGGTATGGAGCTGCCTGGAGGAGCCCAGCCTTGCATTCCTGGTTTCTTCCCATAACTGAGTAAGAAAGATGCCTCCATGATTTGGGTCTCCTCAGGCTCTCAAGGCTCTCAGATCAGCTCAGTTTATCACTCTGTTTACAGCAATCTTCCTGGAAAATATGTCCTTTGGATCTGGTGGAAATCATCCCAAAAGGGCAATATGTAAAGGATTAATTCAAATTCCAGATTCCATTATTCTAGTACTACCAGAAATAAAGCTGTGTTAGTTCTCATAACAGAGAGATTGGTGCAGGAAAAACAAACAGAAAGATTAAGCTCTGAAATATTTTTCCACTTTCATTTTTGTAATATAGAACTAATTTGCTATCCTATCTGCTGTGTATCCTGCTGCAAAACTAATCCCTTTTGTGTCCTAGATTTTATTAGCCTTGCTTGCTTATTACTCAAAGATTTTGTTTCTAGGACTCCTTTTAACTCAATTTACTACTGCATTACTTTTTCTTTTGAATATACTTTTCCTGTAGTGTCCTTTAAGGATTCTTGACCTTTTCTAACCTGGGGTATATTTATAGTAGCCTGGCCTAGTTTTCCTAAATATTAGTGAACTTCCCAGCAGGATACATTCTTTTGTCTTCTTCCTAATATGATTCGAGTTACATCCCAATTTAAAGTGCCCATATGATTAAACCATTTTGCTGGCATTTATTGTAGTTAAACAAACTCCAATAGATTTTCCTAAGAATTTTCTTTGTCAATTTGCACAGCACTCACCAGATATTTGCTGTCAAAGTCCTTTCATTTTATTAATAACGCCTTAGCATTGCTAATGTAAATATGTTTTAATTTTCATTTAGCCAACTCATGCATTTTAATTCCTTAAGTATTCATATATCTTTTGAGACTACTCAAGGAAAGGAGCTCTGGTTCTTTATAGATTACAAAATCACAGGAATAAATGTGGAAATAAGCATGAACACGTCTGTGCAGGTATGCTCACCGTGCCTAGAATGGTGTGAGTACAGCTCTGCAAATTTGACTGTGTGAGCATATTATTATGTTTGGAGGTGGTTAAGTAGAGGCATAAATAGAGTAAAGTCTTCTAAGAGAAGTAATAAATCAATCTTGTACATGTAGTACAACTGCAAGTGGTACACAGATTGACCACAAAATGATATAAAAATACAGATGTCTTTTTAGGCACATGGGAGTAAATAGAGTATTCTGTTCCGTCGTGGGCCCAAGAGTGTGTGTATATGTATTCATAGATATACAAGATATTTTTAGCCAGTGAGTTGTGGTTCCTAAGCTTGATTTAAAAACTGAATGAATTCATTATAATCCCACTCCCCTCCCCTAAAAAAAAAAAATAAATCTGAGGAATCAATCTAATCTGCTTTACTTAATGAACATGTGAAAGTGCTTACTGAGATAAACCTGAGGACTATACATACTTTTCTCTCTTTTTCCTTAAACAGAATGAAAATGCCCTTGTGAAAATAAAGGAGTTAGGAGTCGAGCTTGCAAAGATCAGGGACGAAGTTGGTAAGTAGTACAAGAAAAGTAACAACAAAGTAATTTTCCCACTTTATACAAAGTCAGTTATTATTACTTCTTGTGACCTGATCCTGGTGAACCTACATGCATGTGATGAGGTGTCTTCTAAAGCCTACTGGCCGGAGGTTTTGTGGCTTTGCAGGGAACTGTGATTTTACCTCATTGCTGTGGAGATAAGTCCACACACACTGGAGCTAGTTGTGCATCATCTTTACGAGAGAAATTGTTCTTCATAAATCCATAGCTTCCATTCTCAAACTCCACCACTTCCAAGGAGAAAAGCATAGTGATGAGAAGTGGAAACTTGGGACCATTGCAGTGCACGGTGACTGGGAATGCATCGCTTACTTATGATCTTTTGAATGTTTTGCAGTTCAGGTACAAACTGAAGGACACCAAGCTCAAAACTTACTTATTAATATCTCTAACATCTCTTCCTGGTTGAGACAGGAAGAGCAACGTGTCCCATTTGATCTGTATATTCCCTGTGTATCTGCATGTGCCACTTTTCCTTTTGGCTTCTGATCTAGACAGGGCAGACAGAGAGCATGTAAAGATATTGCAGTTCCTGAGAGAGAAGGTTGGCATTTGCTCTGGCCTCAGTCAACAGGCTGACTTCTTTTGGGCTTAAATCTCCCCAGAATGAGTGTGATATAGGGTTCATCTACCACAGGGCAAATGGAGAGGGCCACTGGTGCAGGGGACAGACACTCTGAGTACCAAAAGGTTGTTGAAACCTCTGATGATTGGAGTTATGAATAGGGGGGACCTCTCAGCTTTCCCTGCATGTGGGAGCCCAGTTGCTGAGTCACACATTAAGCACAGATTGTGCCATGTGGCCAGAGGGTGACTTGACCGGCAAAGGGAGTCTCAGGCCAAACCCCTGGCAGAACTGCAGATCCTCCCTGTGCTTCATCTTCACCTCGCCTATGACAATGCACTTCAGTAAAGCTGAGCACAGCCCTTTCCTTAAGCCCAACAGCTTGTGCTCCCTGTTGTGTCCCTCTGAAATCATTTGGCTGATTGTGATTTCACACAGAGCTTTTTTGTCCCCATGGCCAATGTATACTGCAGGAATGTCACAACAGCGTTTCCAGTCATTCCCTGATGCCTGCCTTCCTCCATCCTGTGATCTCCAAAGCTCTCAAAGAAAAGTTGTTGCCACTGGTATTTTCTTTAGGCAGGAAATGTCTGAAGCCCTCTTCAATACCGACTTCTCATTTGAAAGCCCTGCCTCAGTCTAGCAGGTTGGGTTTGCTCATTTTCATGAGTGCTTTTTCAAGTGGCAGTGACATGGGAAGGAAAGAGGTTCAGTGCTGGAGATGAAGAGTTCTGCTTACATTTACAGCATGTTTGTACAGCTGAAATGAATACAGATCCCTGGTGGTTTTGCTGGAAAATGTCGCCAAGGATATAAGTAAGTGCCTGCCTGTTTGGGCATCACTGAGCAGCATATTCAGTAACAGAAGATCACTGTGATGCCTGCCTTTTGCCATTGCCCATGTATATGCAGCAACAGACACCTCCTCTGCCCAAAACTGGGTCACGGTGCCATACATGGAGACAGTTTTGGTAAGAACTCCAGATACTCCCGAAAAGCAGTTTGAGCTTCAGAAGGGAGATAAGCTATGGACATGTATGGGCTCTCTTTCTCAGAAAGGGAAAAGGTGTTGTGAATTAGTCCTTTCCTCAGTGGTCCTTTGGGCATGTGTAATGGAGGGGACCCATTACAGGACAGCTCTTCCTGAGCAAGCCACCACTCTGGGAGACACTGAGATGCTGAGAAGATGCTGTTTAGGAGTGACACAGGTGTCTGGTCATCTGCTTGGTGAAGGTAATCCTCTCTGTATAACCCTGAGATGCAACATGGCCAGGTTGAAGGATTCCCAGTAGCAATGAACTAAAAAGATGAACATGTGTAGGTATTGCACTTCAGCAGAACATGAAAAAAATTCATCATCAGTACAAATCTTAGTATATATTCATACACGTGGAGGGTAAATGTCTCTGCTTTTTAGTATTAGTCAAAAATTGCTGGACGATCTGTTTTTCTTTGGTGTAAAATTATAAAATTAAGTTTTGTGAAACAACAAATGTTTTATATCTGTTGACAAGGTGAAAGGCAAATGACGTGCATGAGAGCTTTGCTCATCAGTGCAGTTCTTTGCTGCCTCTAAAGCAGTTCAGGCTGGGGCTGTGGATGGTACTGGAGACATGCAGCCCACGTGTGCTGTAGGAGAGTTATTTTGCTCTCACTATCAGATGAATCTGTGTGTTGTACAATATTGTACAAGATTCATGCAAATGAATTGACAACAGCAATCATAGGTGATTCTATGAAGAAATTTAGGGAAAATCTACAGAGCATGATAGTTTGACTATGACTGAGTTTAGTTCTGACTAGTCCCCATCATTTTGATAAGTAGTCACTCACTAATTTAAAAATAGCCAGTCCAGTTAAACAGCATGGGTGTGGTCAGAAATTCCTGTTTTCTCATGTGTAAATTCACCATGGCAGGTTCGCTGATGCAAATGTCTAAATGAATTAATAAATTGAGGCTGGAGTAGCTAGGGTTGATACAGGCAGCATGTCCAACACTTAGTTATTTAGGCAATAGTTTTAATTCAGTTACATTTTTTGGTGCTGAATGTGCTTGGGTTTTTGTTAACTTCAACAGAAACTGCAGTATTCCACTATACAAAGCAATGGCACTGCAAGAGAGAATATACTGTTTAGAAAAGTCAGAATATAAGTCTAAGTCAAAATCTTTTGGTAAATAAAACCATTGTTGAAACAACAGCAGTGATGGGACGTGTAAAATAGCTTAGGGAGACCTGCATACTTCTGGAGCCAGGCAAAATATTTAAATTCAGACAACACTGTCCACTTTTGCCCCAGCACTGCTGTGAATGTATCGCACCTCGTCTGAAACCAGCATGGGTGAAATAGGAAAGTGATTCTCCCTTTCCAGTCCTGGGAAGGAATCTGGCCTCTATAAATGCTGAGGGAGTTGTTATTTTAAGCAATAAGATTTGCTCATGTATTTTTCTAGAAATAGCAAGGCTAGAAAAACATGACAAGCAGTCATTTTGCACTCAAAGCACCCATCTTTATTATAAATACAAGCACTTTTCAGCTGCAACACTGAGTCTCTTGAAATAAAGAAGTTTTGAAGATGGGATGTTTTCCTTCAAACTAATGGAAATTAAACGTCAGAATTACTTGCTTCTTTGCTGCAGACCAGTGAAGTGAGTTGAGAGGAGGTATGGAGATGCATAAAAACACTAGATGAAGAGAAGACGATCAGATGTGAAGTTTAAAATTTGTATTCTCTGTATTCACAAGAGTTTGGAGGCCAAAGCTTGTGTGCCATTTCCTTCCATTCAGGGACCCTTTACCTGAGTGTGCTGACTGTGGTTTGTCTATGAATCTGGGGCCAAGGGTCAGGAAGAAGATAAGAGTCCATTTCTCATGTCAGAAGCAAACAGTCCCTCTGTGGGGCCACGAGACACCAGCCCCCCAGTTCCCACAAGAGTTACCCTCCTGAATCTGAAGTGCCAGGGCTTAGGAGATTGGACTGAGACTCAGACTGGGTTTGTGTGTGTGTGTCAGTCCAGTAGTAACATCTACCTTTCCCTCACCTTCCCAACTGGGCATAAAATTGGTTTTGCTCATTTGTTGCACACTGCAAAAGCCACTTGGTCCTCAGGGAGTAGAGAGGCAAGGGTAGTCAGTCCATTTAACCTAGCACACTGTCATCCCAGGAAATGCCAGGTTATGTCAGAGTCATTTTCAGCCTGTAAGCAGCAATGGAAATACCTAGAGAGAAGGAAAAAGAAAACCCAGGTGTAACTCTGCATGATAGCGGCCAATAGTAGTTTTGCTTTGTTTGTCATGTCTTATGTGGGTAATATACTCTTATTACTTTTTTTGTGATTTTTTCTTTTTCTACAAGAGTATCTTACTTAAGCAGTATCCCTATCTTGATGCCTGAAAGCTAAATTCACTGTTTTATAGCAACATTAGTGGGTCTTCTGTTCAGGCATCTGTTTTGGGGTCTCTGCTGGAGAGACCAGAATCACACGCTGATTCAAAGTCGACTCCAGCAAGGCAGGCTCTCCCACTTTGGCTTTTGCTCCCCAGGCTGATAAGAGAGCTGCAGACCCTTGGGCTGTGTGGATTTTGCCTTCTGCTACACCTGCTCCAGTAGACCCAGACCCAAAGGTCCATCTCCCTACTAAGAAGAGACTCAGTTCTTTCCTCACCACTTCAGTCCTCGGCCTCATTTGTCTTAGTCTGAGACCTATGGTAGGGATCATTCCTTTGCATTAGAGGTGTTTTATATTCGGTATAGGGCAAATTTTGCTGGGCAATGACCTCATTTTCTCCCTGCAACAGCATTGCTGGGTGTGTGGGTAACATGCCATGAAAGCACACTTGTACTGCAATCCTCTTCTCTCCATTTTGCACCTGCATCAGGGTTTGATTTATGATTAGTCTTGTGTTTCAGGTTACAGGAACTGTTTCAGACGGACTTTCTTCTGGCTAGAGCACGTTCTTTCATTGCTGGGTCCTTCCTGTGTTCTGGGTAATCTCATTAGAGAGGCTGGAGAGAAATAGGGTTCATTACAGCTCCAATTTAAAGCTTGAGTAAGTTTGAATTCTACTGAAGGAAAAGCTGCAGGCATTACCCCACCTGCTCTGGGATCATTTTACATACCAAAGAAAATAAAAAAGCAAAAAGCAAAAGAGACAGTTTAGAGCTATAATCCAGACTGCCATGAGACAAGACATTCCAGCTAATAACTATATAAAATATAGATTGTCCCATTTCATGTTGGGTATGAGGCAGGTGGGAAAGCTTTCTATGTGCTGCCTCCAAGGTGCTAAGCTCACTGATTCACTCTCTTTCTGTAAGGAGCAGAGAGCTTGAAAGGGACACAGAGTTCCTCATAGTGCTCCAGAAAACATCAGGATCAGAACAGGACCCCAGTAGTGTTTGTCTGGACATACTGAGCAAATCTGGATATTGGTGTCCAGTAAGTGTGGAAGCAGAGCTCTGAACAGGGTGAAAAATAGCTATGTGAGGAAGGGAATCGTTAGCTTGGGAGCCCAGACTACCTTGCATGGGTGCATCTAACATGAGCTGTGGGGACAGCAGTGGTAACTTGGGCAAATTGTTGGTATCCTGGAAAAAATTAGCACAGTCTGACATCATAGTAGAAAGAGACAGGAAAACATGCAGGGTGCCAGATATTGAGCAAATATGTGGTCATAGGATAAATATGATTTTGAAGCATTCAGCAGGGAGACAGCTGCTTCCAACCCTCTTGTTTACAATGCCATACAAGTCTGTGCATGGCATGTGCATTCTGAAAGGCAAAGGAAGGATAACCGTGCAAGCAGTTAGTTCAAAAGCTGACCATCTTTCTAAACTGACTATGGATCTGAATCAGAAAGAAGATTTAGAAACTCATCTCTCCTTCTCTAGTGTTCTGAATGTTATGGTCACAATAATTTTAATCACTTCTTACCTGTTGGATCTTTACAAGTAACCAAATTTTCTCTCTAAAGGTAGTCTGGCTGATCTTGTTCAACTTGCATTAGGTCTTCAGTATCTGGATTAGTGTTCTTTAGCAAAGCAAAAGGTTGAGGACACAGTGTTTGTGACACTGCTTTCCTGAGTCCTGGGAAACAACATAGGTGAGGAACCAAATGGGGAAATGGACTGATTAGCCTTGATTTGATAGAACTGTCAGAAAACTGTTGTAGACGTGGTTATGAATTCTGAGACATAGTCACTGAGTTAGTTTACTAGAGTAAAAATTTCACATTTTCTGATTTCCTTCACTATCAGCCTTTTATTTATGCTCTCTGATTCCATTAAGCACACAAAACAATGGCTTGACTATAAAGGTATTTTAAGCAAGTATGCATTAATGGACTTGAGCGGTCCTTGCTGGTGCTGGTGTGAAATACAGGTTTATGGGGTGAGCAACTTTTAACAGCTGGAAAACGGGAAGTATGAGACGCAATCCCTTTCCTGGTCAAGTTGTCAGTCATAACCCTTTCATAACGTGCACCGGATGCTCCTCAAGAGCCCAGGCAGCTTCTTCCTGCACTGGAAGTGGGGACTTAGCCAGGACTTTGTCTTGAGAGAAGGAAATAAGAAAAATGTTATATCCCAGTTGAAAAGGCTTTGTGTGAAGTGATTGTCTCACATGCTTTTTCTTATATCCAAGGCAAAGAAAAAACCCCAAAGCCTCAGTTTGTGGATCCAAAACTGTGCTGACCAGGAGGGGACAATCAGTCACCCTGCAGGTCCATGGAGTCCCATGTTTTATTTATTTTTAACATTATTGCTATTGCTGTTACTATTCTTCAGATTCCAGTTTAGCATGGGCTTTTACATACTCTGACAGTGCCTCTATTTAAAGAAATGCGTGTGTGTATCTGTGTGTGAGAGAGAGCAGGACAGAGAGAAAAGGCAGCGAGAAGTTGTTGCTGCCTGGGATTCATGGAAGTCCCAGAGTGGGGAAGAACCACTGTGCTCAGTGCTGTATGAACAGGTCCAATTCCACTGTTTGGTCCCGAGCAGTTCGGAGCCTGACTGCGTGGTCTTGTCTCCATAGCCCTCAACACGGCGAGATGGAAGAAACTACTGAGTGAGAAGGAGGAGCTGGAGAGGCGCTTCGAGGAGGAGGGGAAGCAGCTCCGCAAGCAGCAGCAGGAGGAGATGCAGGCTCTGGAGCAGCGGCTGCAGGACGAATACAACACCAAGAAGGAGAGCCTGCAGGAGCAGCACAGGCTGCAGCTGGAACAAGCCAAATTGGAGCATCAGGATCAGGTCAGTCTCCACCTGGGACCTTTGAAGAATAGTCCATGCCAGTACTGAGTGGGTTCAGGTAACGAAATACGTTGAACATTCCAACATGAAGACACAACTGGAAAAATGTATTCATTACTATCTTTACTGCTGTTTCTCCCCATTAATTCTGCTGTTATTTCTATACCGTAGTCTATTACATTGTGTTGTCTTGTCTTCACATGCTTCCTGATGTTTTACAGTAAAAATATTTAGAGTAGCTCTGCTGCCTTCACATACTTGCTCCTCAACCCACCTATTTTAGTCAATTTATATGAAACCGAGGCTTAACAAGAACCTGCACAGCACAGGTAAGGCCAGCAGAGCCATGCCCATTATTATTTGCAACGCTAGTTAAAGGGCAGTACGATGAAATGATAGCACCCATGCAACACATGCAGCATAAACATCAAGTACATGATACACTCCAGGTCCCCTGATTTCTGCTCCACCGTCCAGACTAATCTCTTGGTCCATACATCCCAAGTGTTTCTTCTTGCTTTGTTTTCAGTATGTCGGTAGAAATACTCTCATGAGCAACTACTTTCGTCTTATTTTTAACAGCTGAAGTCAACAAACACTGTAACTCACCTATAGGTACCTCTCATGTGGTGGCGGATTATCCTGGCCTGGATTATGGCAACAGTGCCTTTACCTGGCCTTTTCCCATTTTGCCCTCAGTGAGCAGTGGATACAGTTCTGATCTTTTCAGGAGCAACTCTTACCCACTACCCAACAACGCAGGTCATGAGGGCTTTTCTCTCGTGTATCTGTCGCTCTCAGGTATGCTCTGTAATCTGTGCCTTTAAGCTTTGACATGCCACAGCCCTCGCTGCCACGGGTATGCCACCCAGGTATCTAATGCAGCACCAGGGCCGCTCATCTGTAGAACATAAGCCCAGCCAACAGAGCCCCTGTTTGCCAGCATTTTGCCCAGTGAAAGAAGGTAGCCCACACTGAGCTCATGGGAGAGCAGAGAACCAACACAATACAGCAGAGATGGCAGCCCACAGTCTTTAAGTTCAACAATACTGCCTGTATTTGACATACTGTAGCACACTCCTGGGATGGGTGCCCTGGGTGCCACTGTGCAGTTTGGTTTGATTCTTCAGTGACTGGGTGTGAAGGACTCCTTTGGATTTTACCTATTTTAATTGCTGGGCCTGATAGTTGATATTGATTTATAGCCTTTTAAGATACAACACAAAGGCTTTATGCAACTGGGCTATTTTGTCCCAGACAAACTACCTGTTTCTGTTAGTGCATTGATTTTCAAAGACATATGTAATGGGTTGACCCTGGCCAGATTCCAGGGACCCACTAAATCCTCTCTGCAACTAGGCAGAGGAGCGAGATAAAGATAAGATCTGGGAGAGATCACTTATTTATTATCTTCATGGGCAAAACAGACTCAAAGTGGGATAATACTTAAATTTATTACTAACAGATAACAGTAAGAGCCAAAGAGTGAGAAATAAAACAGTCTTAAAAACACAATCACACCTACCCCACACCCCTCCTTCTGTCTGTGGGGAGTTCCTGCCGCTTGTAATGTGAGTCCACCCCTCAGGGTTACTCCTCCATGGGGTGCAGTCAAGTCTCTGCACCCCGATGGTCCTCCATGGGCTGCAGGGGGGTCTCTGCACCCCGATGGTCCTCCATGGGCTGCAGGGGGGTCTCTGCACCCCGATGGTCCTCCATGGGCTGCAGGGGGGTCTCTGCACCCCGATGGGCCTCCGTGGGCTGCAGAGGGACATTCTGCTTCACCATGGTCTTCACCACAGGCTACAGGGGACCACAGCTCTGAGTCCCTCCCCTGCCCCAGGGAGTCCCTCCTCCCTTCCTTCGGCACCAACCTTGGTGTCTGCCTTGTTATCCCATGTTCTCGCTCTCTGGAATTTCTCCTGCACAACACCTCTATTCTTAAATATGTTATCACAGAGGCGTTCCTGTGATCTCTAATTGGCTCAGCCATGGCCAGCAGCCTGATGTCCCTCCTGGAGCTGAGTATCACTGGCGCCATAGGACAGGGGTTGCTTCTAGCAGCTTCTAACAGAAGCAACCCCTGTAGCCCCCCCACTACTAAAATTCAGCTACAGATACCCAGGACAATGTATTAGAAGGTGCTATCACATTTTTTTCATGCCCTAAACCAGATTTTTCAAAATATTTATCTGTAAATGGTTAGAACCTGTGCTGGGCCATGTCTTTTTATTCTCATTTCAGTTTATGCAAGTTGGTTCTCTTGTGTAAACTCATCTCTTCCCTCAAATTTTCTGCTTTTCTTTCTGATACGAAAGAGGGGTTGCGTCCCCAAAAGCCTTGACAATTTTTTTCCTTTCACTGTGTCAGTGTGTCAGACTGCCTGGTAGAAGATATAAGCTATAGCTGCAAGACTTGCCTCTCCTGGATCACCAGACATGATCATTTTTGAAGGAATTTGTTCTGCGAGTTAATTTTTTGCTGACATAGTTTTTGACTTAGCTCAGCTACTCTTTGAGTGTTTCTGCAAGTTCACAGGACCACAGTAACAGATGTTGGTTCTTGTCCTCTCAAGCTGATCAGTGTAAGAAAGGGTGATACAAGTCGTTGTAGGACTTGACTAGAAGTATGCTTATTTTTCTCATGTTTTCAACTACTGTGACTGTTTACATCATCACATAGAAGCAGTGGAAACACATCTTCCCCTCTGTGGGGCAGATAGTTCTCTGTCCTCCAGCCCTTTGATTTGCTTCATGTTCCCTGATTACTGAAGATAACACAAACATTCCTGACCACTGCTTTGAAAGTGCTGCTGTGGTCCTAGTATCTCAGAGTTTTAACCCATATTTTCCATTCATAGTTCAGTAACCATGATGAGCTTTATCAGGTTTTTGCTTTCAGTTCCTACTCTGCCATAGACCCATCCTCTGTTGAGCAGTCTTGGATCAGAGAAGGCTGACAGGCCATGATGGAAAGCTGCTCACCAATGTTTCTTGGCCAAGGAAATGGAACTCTTATGCTGTACATGAGGAAAGCCTGTCCTTGAGCTGCCCATCTGCATGGGGGGATTTAAATTTGCATTTGTGAAGGCAGTAACAATAGCAAAATCCTTTTGACCTTGGATCTACATGTATTTCTATATCCATACATCTAATTTGGAAAATAGTCATCCCATTTTCATGGTTCCCAGCTGCAACTTAATATTCCACGGTGTATTGCTGTAGTGACCACTTAGTTCACTACCAGGTAGCTGTTGTTTCTTTGGATAGGCAGTTGTCAGGTTTTGGTGGTTCAGCTGTCTCTGAGGAGGTAACATGAGAGCCAGACTTCTCACAAATTGATCATGTGTGCCAGTGCATTCTCGTATCTCCTTGCAACTAAGGGCAAAATTGCAAAGGAGAGGCTCTGATCTGGCTTGCCGGTGTTTCTCAATTGAGCTGCTCAAATCAAGCTGTTTTTTCCAGCAACTGCTCCCACTAGAAGCTCCTCTTAATTTTACTTTACTGAGGCTTAAAAACCCCACCTGAGGTACTTTCATAGCCAGAAATAAACATGACTTGTGTTGTGTTGATCATGCCTATAGAAAAGTTAGTGGTGAAGTTGGAATTAGCTTCCAAGAGATGTGCTTCCCAGTGCCAAGTTGACTATCTGCTATGAAAATTGCAGACAGGAGGTCATGCTGGAAGATTAAAGAGAGTCATTTAGAATGTGGATATGAAACAGACAGAAAACAGAAAAATCCCTACAAATCATTTGGGACACATCTAATTGGCTTTGTAGATAAATAACCTGCCAAGAATGGTGGCAGCGAGAGGAGACCCCTTCACCTTCTGAAAGTGTTGGAGCTGAACATGATCATTCCTGTGGTGTGCTGCGCAGCTGAGAAGCAATTAGAGTATGAATAAAGACTGAAGCAAGGGCAAGGTAAAGAACATGGCAATGCTCATGAGGTTTCATTTTACAGACATCATATCCAAGGGCACAGTGCTCTGGGAAAAGTCAGGTGATAGTTCTTGTCCCATTACTAGCCCACTGTGTCATCTACCCCCCACCTTTCTCTGCTCAGTCATGCAGTGTATCACCAGGCTAAGTCCCAATTATTTAGCAGGCAGTTCTTCACCACTGAGATATCTCCTATGATATTATGAAAAATAGCTTGGACAATTTTAAAATTTCATGTTATATGCCTAACTTTCATTCTTAAGAGCATGCTTTCTCAAACATAGTTGGGAATTTTGCTTCTGCTGCATTACGTAACACTTAATTTTGACAGTTAAAAACAGTAAAATAACATTCATTCTAGTCAAGGCAAACTCAGCTGCCACAGCTTTTTACCATTATTTAATATAACTATGAGCAAAAAAGTTGTTTTAAGTCAAGTCACTTTGCAATGACCAAAAAGTGAAACAGTCTGATCCTCTGCCTTGCCAGATATTGCAGATAATATTATGTTTAATGTAGGGAATGAGATCACTGTGGTTATAAACCCCAAAAAAGCAAATTGATGCATTGCATCCAGAAATTGCTCTGGACCACTGGCTTAATCTTGATCACCACTTCTCACTGTATTTTCTTTAACGAGGCATATTGAAAGACCATCATTAGGGAATCTCGCTTTGCCTTTAGCCAAGTCTAGCAACAAACAATGTACTGAACGAGTCCCAGACCCACTGGGTGCACTGGAACACAGGCTTCCCACAGCCCTCTTCCAGCTGCACCCCTCACTCCCATGATATCTGGGGATTGTGTGGTCACTAATATCATTTAGATTAATGGAATGCTGAGATTTCTGAACATTTAATAAATGGCGTCTCCACCTAAGAACTTTTTGACCTTTTGCTTTCTTACGCACTTCTTTATCACCATTAAGTTAAAACAAGAAAAATACTATTAGGAGTGACTACACGCTACCATTCAAGGCATCAGTGTGCCTGTTCATAATGAATGAAACTGGCTGAGGTGCTAGAAGTGTCATGCTCAGTAGATTCCTTTACTGTTTCCAGCTCACTGCAACTCTCTAGCAATGGCTTATCAGTGTGCCACAGTATGTCTAATCATATGTCCATGTCTCCAATTCACTGCTGTTGGAACAGGTGGAAGATATCACAGCTGTACATGAAGCTGCAATGTTACAGCTGGAAAATAACCACGTAGTCGCCATTACAGTACTGCAGGATGAGAATGACTGCAAGATTCAAGGTAAGCCAGAGACAACCTAACAGCTACACAGCTACTCCAGAGCAGGAATTAACAGTGTAGTGCCACTGCATAAGCCTGGATTTTCTTCCTCCAGAGCAGATGATACAGAAAATTTGTGTAGGTCTAGTGCTTTCACATGGGGTGGACCACTAGGTTCATGCTAGGGCAGAGGGAGAGCCATTTGCAGCATATACACCATCTAACTTTGACCTGAAATTATCTGAGGGAGGTCTCTGGGTCAGAGATAAGGGTTTTTCCATAGGTTGCTGAAAATAGAGTCCAAATTCCACCTCACTTCACACACATACTTTTCTCAAGAGCCTAATCCTCGGGTGCTCAGGAGTCTAAAGCTCATTGGATATCTCTGCTCAAATGCCCACACTGCTTCTAAAAACAAGACTCATCATTTTCAGTAGCAAACATCTGGCCATGCTGAGCAGACCAAAGCCACACACTTGTGCAAATCTGCACCTCACCTCAGCATTCTTATCATTATTCTCTGTTACAGTTCTGTCACGGGATTGATGCAGCAGACAGAGCTGCTTCCTCCCTACCAGTTCAGTATCTGCCTTTTCTTCTTCTTCTTTTTTTTTTTTTTTTTTTATTTCTCTTTTTTCTTTTTTTTTTTTTTTTTTTTTTTTTTTTTTTTTTTTTATGAAGGTCTACTTTTTAAATAGCTCTAGTAGGTTTTCCTACATTTCCCAAACCAAGCCATATTGCTTAGCTGTGCATTGTGTCAATTAGAGACAGTGTCCAGAGCATAATGTGTACCTAGAACAGTCTGTTCTTCTCTCTCGTAGACAGAGAAGGTATCTAGCATACTGTCTGTGAATTAACATATGAGATTTTGAAAATAATTAAGTAAAAAGCTGTTTCTTCCTTGAGAATATTCTTATATCTGGCTGTTTTTCTTCGTATTTTCAGATGATAACATTTAGTTGTGGTTTATCAAGGGTCTGATGGCCAGAGTTTGTGCTCCCTGCACCTGCTGCGTGTATGGAATGCCCTCCTGTGCCTGGAAAAGGCACTGCAGCAGCTGTGGGCTAGCGTGCTGTGTAAGACACTGCAGTGATCGTATTGGCACTGCTGTCACTGTGGGTAGTGAGCAGGGGCTAGAGGGCAGAACCCCATGGGCTTGGGGGTGAAAACGCAACAAATAGAGTGTCTGTATACTAAAAAGGCAGGTGCTACTACTGCGCCTGAGTGACATTTTGATGCCATTTCTTTAGAGATTAGATTGTGTTTTACTTGGTTCATTAAAATGCTGGTTATTTGTAAGTCCAGGGTGAGTTATTCTACCAAAGAAACCTTTAATCATCTTTCTCAGTCTCACTACTGGAATAAATCTCATAGCTCATCTGCCATGGCTTGGGGAGAAGCAATTTTGCACCTGAGGTGGTGGACCTCCTCTATATCTCCCCAAAGAATATGCAAGCCAAGATTCTAATTCTATCTAATTTAAAAATATTTTGTCTGGGAATACTCACTCTGAATTGGTAAATGACCCATTTTCAGACTGACCCTTTTCAGACTACCTGGAAGCTGGGAATTTAGAGCAGTTCTGAAAAACCAGAATCCGGTCATGTAAAAATTAGAGGTATCTGCAACCAGCGACAGATCAGGAAATCCTGATCCTCAAAACAGTTCACCTAAGGTCACAGAGTATATTGGTAACAGTTTCCTACTCCGCCTCCATGTCCTAAAACTGCATCCTGAATTGCGATTGGCACACAATGTGTGTGCTCTTGGACCCTGGTTTGATGGACTTCACTTCGTAATATCATGTCTGTGTAACTTCCCCAGAACTAAACACTGTTCATAAACTGGAAAAGGCACAACTGGAAGAGACTTTTGAAAAACTGCGGCTGTCACTCCAGGTTAGCAGTTTCTTTATTTCCCTCCCCTGTAATGATGTCACTGGGCAGCTGATGGGGCAGTGCCAGCCCCTCTGCCAGATGCCTGGCATACCAGGCTCTTGCTTCTTACCAGCTATAGTTCTTCTTGTCCTCTGCCTGTCCAAGCTGGGATCTAGCAACAAACCCTCAAGATTTTTCCTCACCCTTGGGTGGTTCAGAAGAGAGGGCAAACCTAAAGGGACAAAAAGGCATCTGGATAAAACAAGGAATGTCCTTTTGACCCTGCTGGCTGGTGGTGAATTTGAGCAATTCTCTGCATGGTGGGGAGGGCTCTGGCACCTGCGGTGGCTGTGAACATCACCTCGTCTACATGCTACCCTCCAGCAGGAACCCCCAGGACTCAGAAACAGTGACCCCCTCCTTGGCCAGCTCTGTGCCTGTGCTTTAAGCTCTTCCCTGATGCCTGAATGTGGGGCAGCTGGTCCCATGCTGTAGACACATCTCCAGTCCCACTGGAGGGCAATGTAGTCCCTGATGTGGGTTGCCCAGGGCTGGCCCTGCTGTGCAGCCAGGCCAAGGCCAGCCAAGGTGAACCCTGCACATCACATCTCCCACATCCCACTATTTAACACCGGGCTCTCAAGATGAAGAAATCCCAAGGAGTAGGGGGCAGAAGTGTGCCAGTGACACACACTGAGTTTGGAGTTCTTGTGTAAGCAAGTAAAGATGCCACAGCAAATAATACAAGTTGTGTTTGATTTCACAGGAGAGACTAATTGCAATTTTAAACCCTCTAACTAGCACATACTGTTGCACTGCTGCAGCAGTTTGAGGCATGTCAGCAGTTTTGCAATAAGTGCTGATGTAATTTTGCAGCCAAGAAATCACAACTATAAAAGATAAAAATACCAGTTTCACAGCAACTGTGGATTTTATAGACAGGGGTATGGAAATGCCCTTGATGGTAACAGAAATATGATTGCTTAAAATAACATGTTGTTCTGGCGTATACCTCTGAGACGAAACGATGATCATTTAAAGTCCACACCAACAATTCATCAGTTCTTGTAACCATGGTTGAAGCCTAGAAAGGTGAAGGAAGCAGAGGTTAGGTATCTACTGCCTCATTCAGACTTTAGGGACTACACAATCATGCATGTGATATAAATGCTAGCTCTCCTAAGGAAGAACATGTTCATTCTTGTCCAGCAAAAGGTGATGGGGTGATTCAGCATCACTCGCAGGTGTTATAAGGATTTTATGATTCCCTGAGGCTTACCAAACACCCCATTCTATGTTCGAGTGGCCTTATATTAAAAAAACAAATACCACTTTGCAGGGATTTCTGCAGGGGTTTCTAAGCCTTGTTCAGATTCCCTGGTAGTTTCACAGTGCAGACTGACTGAAGATCGATAACACAGTTGGTGTGTTAGTGCATGTGTCTCCTCTCCAGGACCAGATAGACACCCTCACCTTCCAGAATCAATCTCTTAAGGCCAAAGCAGACCGATTTGAAGAGGCTCTGAAGAAAAACACTGAGGAACAACTGAAGGTAAATGACAACTCTAACTATACAGTCATCAAGATACATGTTTCTAAACATGTCCTACATCAGGCGATTAAATGAATAGCAATGGGATCCTCACCCCACGGATGGGGTGGCAGCTCCCAAGTGAGACTCCAAATACTGAGCTCTCAGGAAGAGTCAGAAATCTTAGCCTAGGTCCATCATTTTCTGATTTTGCTTCTTCTTCTTTGTTCTTTCACCCATCATTAGTAGCTCTGCTTCCAAAACATTTAATTAACTCTATCCAGTATGTCCTTACTTGTGTCTATTCTTCCTTCTCTTTTTCCTCTCTTTCTCTTTTCTTTTTATATTTTCACATTTATGGTTGTGGGTTTTTTGTTGGTTTGGGGGTTTTTTTAGGGGGAGAGCATTTTGGGATTTTTTTTGTGCCTTCTGAACCACCTTCGATATTCTCTCCATTCCCTCATATTTTTTTTTCCTGGATTTGCAGGGGACAGCCCTGTCAATATGAAATATTTATTCAACTGCTGTCTACTGAGGCCATGTTGTTTATTTACAGTGTGTAAGTAAACACACACTGCGACTATTTATCTGAAATTAAATAACCCTGAAATGACTCTGCAGAAAGAGTTTTCCTTTCATCTCAGGGCATTTCAGTGTATTCATAGCACAACCTCATGGGCAGCTGGATCAACATGACAGAGAGGACAGAATGAAAACAGTGGTGTGTGCAAGGGGCTCAGTGAATTTTTAGGTGAGAGAACTCCTTGAAAAGGAGCACAAATGTCTAAAACAAGCTTGGCTGTGGGAAACAGCATCAGTCCCTTTCTCCCTCCACTGCAGTATTTAAGTTATGTGAAAGAACCAATTCTGCTGTGTCACAGTGATGTTAATGCCAAGCACCAAGGAATGGTTCACTGGAGAGAGCTACACTGAGAAAAATCCCGAACAGCCTAAGTCAGGGACAGTATTTCATCAGTGCAATTCAGAGCACATATATTGCCCATGAGCTGAACCCTATTATCCCCTACATCCCTACATATGAAGTTCTTGAGCAGAGGGGGAACTTTTTCCCATGAGATCTGACCTTTGTTAACAGGCTCTATAATGCATTGGTGCAGGCAAGGCAGAACACTGTAGTTTTCACCTCCAGCCCATTTGTCCAGTTTCCTCACTTTCATGTTTATACTTTTCCCAAGCCAAAATCCCTTCAGAAGCACAAAACACCTCATGTGGCTGCCAAACTGTGAGTAGGAATGGGATTGCTTAACAACCTGGCATCCCATCCTTCCAGCCATGAGGCTGGTCAGAAGAAGGGTATCGTTTGCTATCCAGCCAAAGGAGTCTCAGTGTTCAGGTGGGCTGCAGAGGACAAGAGGTCTGGATGGTTTTCACACCACTGAGACTCCTAAACAAGTCTGTACATAAAGGAATTTTTGTCTTATGGCTGAAGATGCATTTATGGCTGACATATGAAAATCACTAATGTATTTCCTAGATTGTGCGAGCTCCATATCTGCATTTAGAAAAAGATTTGAAGAGCTTAAAACATGTTCTGGAAATGAAGAATCTCCAGATTCACCAACAGGAGAAGATGATCATGGAGTTGGAAAAACAAGTGAGTTGTGATTTTTCCTACAGAGGACACATCACAGAGGTAATGAAGTAAAAGTTCAGGAAATGAACTTAAGAGGAGTGAGTAAACATAGGATGTTGGAGCAAGACACAGTCAAAGACATTCACATCCATTAGGACACAAGTCCTATGGGGAGAGGCTGAGCGAGCTGGGGTCTGGAGAAGAGGAGGCCTAGAGGTGACTTCGTCACTCTCTATAACTACCTGAATGGAGGTTATAGCCAGGTGGGGGTTGGTCTCTTCTCCCAGGCAGTCAGCAATAGGACAAGGGGGCACGGGCTTCAGCTCTGCCAGGGAAATTTAAGTTGGATATTAGAAAAAAATTCTTTACAGAGAGAGTAATCAGGCATTGGAATGGCCTGCCCAGAGAGGTGGTAGATTCACCGTCCCTGGAGGTTTTTAAACTGAGATTGGACGTGGCACTGAGTGCCATGATCTAGTAAACAGACTGGAGTTGGACCAAGGGTTGGACTTGATGATCTCTGAGGTCTTTTCCAACCCAACCAATTCTATGATTCTATGATTCATTGATCTGTACTGCTTTTTCAGACAATACCTGCTGAGCCTCTTAGGTTAGACAAGAAGATAAGTGGTGTGGGAAGAATAGAGGAAGGTAAATTTGTTGTAGCCCAGGGCCTGCATCATAAGCCCTACAGGAGTTAGGTGTTGGAGAGGGCAAGTGGAGGAAGGATGAGTTATGGTTTCTTCCTGCTGTTCCTGCAGCCATTTAGGGAGCTATGTATGAATTAGCAATATTCAGCAAGTAGCCCGTAGCAAGGCTTGCACTTGTAAAGGTCTCTTCAACACTCCAGTAATGCTTTTCTGCAGCCTACACTGTTTTGTTGTCCTTTGGTTGTGGGAGTCCCTAACTCCCCAGTTCACCATCAGTTACATTTCTGTTGGAAAGGGGATTCATTCTGTATGCCATAACCTGCAGTGACAGTAAAAGTACAGTATGGTGACAGGATGAGGCAATACCTCATCTGGGAGCTGGGGCAGCTGGCTCAGCACAGCATTCAGCAAAACATTCAGCATTTGCTTCCATTTACGGGGAAATCTGAGAACTCTGATGGTTATTTTGCTGAACAGCTGCTTGAGTAAGTGGATATAGAGAAAAGTGCCTCTACAACTGAGGCTTGTTATCTGTACTCCTGGAGCTAAGCCAGCATCTGAAAGCTTTCACTGTAGTGTTATACTGGGAAAAAAAGAGTCCTCAACAACAGCCTATAATAGTTCCTAGTCATTTAGCTGCTTTTGCTAATTAACCACATACAAGCACACAGTAGTGTTCTTGCCCTTTATCACAGTAAAACACTGTGTCTACTGTGGTCCAAAGGCACAGCTGTGTTCTGTTTAAAGATACACCATTGTAAGTACAAGAACACCTACATGGCATCTCCAAATGTTCTGAAAGAGGTGCCTCACAAGGAGCAAGAGGGTATGCAAATATAGGGTCAAGCTTGGCTACTTGATTGCTGAAAGGGAGACTGGAAATGAAGGTGGCATAGCTACTACTTATGAAAGAAGCAGAGAGGGTGTCCCTGACAACGATTCCTCTCACAGGGCCAGAATCCATGTTCTGCTCTAACATAATACAATGGGCCAGGCCAGAATATCTGAGAATCAGGAGTATCCTTTACAATTACCTGCACAGACTGGAAAACACTACATAAAACTGACATCTCCATTAAGTGAGAGTTATTGCTAACTCCAGTGCGCAATATTTTGGTTCTTTGTAAAAGGCTGGGAAATTCAATAACTGAGCTCACACAGAGATAAGGTTACCCTGTGATATCTTGTTTTCTTTCAAAAGTGTTGAATTCAGCAAAATTCAAACTGCTGGAAAACAAGAAACTAAGGTGATAAAGAATGTCCAATTCAGAGTTTAGGAAAAAACAGGGCACTCGAAGCTCTGGAGCATGCCTATAAACATCTCACTGATGTTCTAACACACTGCTATTGATATCCTCAAACTCTCTCCTTGAACTGTCCTGAATAAAAGCTACCTGTGCTTGGGATAATATTCATTTCAATTTATTACAGTCAAAGTTAAATGTCTAGTTCAAGCCTGTCATTTCAGCTGACATTGTCAGCAGTGTGAGAAGAGTCTCCAAAGGGCAGCCCACCTCATGTGAATGCAGCAGCAGTCTAAAGCTGCTGCTGGGCATCATCTGCCCTGGTGGATGATGTTGTTCCTCTCCACAAGTGAGGAATCATAATCCTAAAGGCTGGATGCCAGACTGTTATATCTGATGAAGCTAGTTGAGCTGATGTACATCATACCATTGTGCACTTCTCCTTCATCACTAGACTGACCACTCATTCCACAATGTTCTTTCCATGCTGGGCGTCCCCATGCTCCAAGTGCCACCAGCTCCCTGTCCAAGAACAACAGCTCATAATGCTGGATCCCTGAGGGATGAAAGTTGTGGGGACACTGCTGAGGAAAACCTTTATTTGACCTGAATAAAACTAAGACCCTCCTCCTCCTCAGTGAGAAGTAAAGGCTAGTTCAGCTCTGCCCCTGCTCAATGCTCTGCTAATTCACCAGTTAGTTCATCAGTGTGATGTGGTGGTGTGAGTCAGACCTTTAAGCCTCAGCTGCAGTCAAGATGACCACCTCCATCCATCCTCAAATTTTAGAAGTTGCCCTATGGACAAATAAAGAACAAATTATCTTGGATTAGGTGTTGGGTGTTCTTCAAACTCAACAAATCTTTTGTTGCAGGTTGAAAAAAATTTAAAACTGGAAGAAAAAATCACCATGCTGCAACAGCAGAACGAAGAACTCAGAGCCAGGATTGAGCAAAATACTGTCATAACAAGGTTTGTGCTGATATTTGCAATCTGTTTTAGCTTGAAAGGAGGCTCCAGATCATAACTGGCCAAGACTGACACTTATTTCAGAAGGGGAAAAACTTATTTCTTCCTGAAGTATACTGGTGTCCTGCTCTACTTATTTTATTAAAAAATCAACATGCTGTTGAGAGCAAACTTGCCAGTGGTTCTAATCTCAATATAAATGCCCTGAGATCCATTAGTCACTGAGAATGAGGGTGGGAAATAGGGTGTCTTCAGGAAAGACATCCTAATGATGCCACTGTCACCCAGGCAGGGTTATCCTTTGGTGGATTTTTTTACCAGCACTGCCTGTTTGCACCCTTGTCCCAACTTGAGAAAGATGGGAAGGCTCCTTATGTTAGTTAGATGGTATATAGAGAAGGGTAGAACAGTCCCTGTCCCAGAGTTTATAGTCTGCCATAGGCCAGAGACTGCTGTTGGAGCCAGTGAGAAAGGGTGGCAGAGAGAGATACTAGAGCCAGTCTTGTAACAATCCTCCACCTGTCTAAGCTGTCATCGAAGGCAGAAATTGTATTTAATTTTTAGCTGTTGGTGTCTTATCTCTGATTTTAGTTTTTGTCTTTCTAGTGCTTCATTTATTAATGATTCGGCCTTTTGAAATTGTTTTCCAGCATGTAGATATTTTTTAAAGGCAGCATTGCTTGTACTAACATTCAGATCAGGGTGAGGATTATGTTTCCTCTCACCTAATTGTAAATACCTGTAAGACACATCACTGAGGTGGGTGTCTACAGTGTTTCTGGGCTTGGGAAGGAAAACTAGGAATTTTTAAGATCTGGTTCATGAGACCAGTTTGAGACACCTGCTTTTGGGCTGGATGATTTGTGTCCTGAAAGTGGCAGTCTCTCTCCATGCCTGATAGCAGCCAGAGTGCCTGTTTCAGTGCTTGGCATCTCTGCATTGCAGCTACGTGTCTCTGACTGAGCGAAGAGCACTCTCCTTACACTCCCTGCTGGCATTCAGCTGCAGCACTTTGTTTCTTGCCTATAACTGTGTAGGTACTGGTTTCAAGAATATCTTTTAGGAGAAAATCTGAATTTGAGGTCAGCCTGAAAAGTCATCTTTGGGGACAATAATTTTGAAACAGTAATTCTTTGGGGGACAGTAATTTTCAGCAGTAGTTCTTCAGGAACAGCTATTAGACAGCTATAGTGACAGCCTGGGCTTTAAATTTGGAGTTATTAAAACTTGTGTTTTCCTGGCAGCAGTAGCCACTCCGACTGCTCATTTCTGTTGTGCTGGCACTGCCTGGGAAATGCAGTGTGAACGAGCTCAGGGAGCTGCCCTTGATGGGGAACAACATGGATTAGAGCTATTTCTGCCAGTTTGCAGTTTGGGTGCCCAAGCAGCTGTGACAGCCCAGCAGCAGTGAGAGGAGGGAGGGGAGCCAGAGCAAAGCCAGTCTTTGCAGCACAGTCAGGAGCAGGGTTCCAGAGGTACTGGGAGGCTGAGGTGGGCACCACAGAGATATTTCCAATTATAGCCAAAAGCAGGCATAACGGGAGGGACAAGAGCCTTGCAGGTAGACCATGCCCCAGCTTTGGACACAGGAGTCCCACAGAGCCTCTACTGGAACTTTCCCAAGCCATTGAAAAAATCATGATTTCCCAGCATTTCAAATCCTCTTTCCAAATCAACCAGCAATTTTTTTGATACACTGGACTGGGGATGTTTGAAGAATGCTAGTTTCCAGCACCCAAAAGATGAAGGTGATCAGATCTGGTCTCTGTTGGCATAGCCCAGGCACCTACTGATGTCTGGACCTTTTGAGTGAAGGGCACGACTCAAGCACCTTCCCCCACATTTCTGTCATGTTGATATGCCCCTGCATATCTCTGTGGTTTTGTGGCTGTAGTTTGTTATAGCTGCTTAAATTTTTGGGAGACTGGTAGAGAAACACATCTGATCATAAGTCTGCAGTGCTGGGGATGAAGGTTTCCCCAGATGGGTTAGGTCAAAAACTGGAACATATATCTCAAGATACAAACCTACACAGTGAGAACACATTTAATTTTATATTGCCTCTCTTCCTTGTTCTTCCTGAGCAATGAAGAGGGGCTGAATGTGTCTCTGCATCTTACTGTGGGAGAGACCACAGGGGACACTGATATGCATCCTACTGTACCTCTAGCAAACCGCATCAAGCCTCCTGTGTAAGGGAGGCTGATACGGGCTGATGGGCTGCAGGCTGTGCTTGCCTCCTGTCCAAGCAGTGCCTTTAGCAGAGGAGGGGTCTGAGCCCATCGTTGCTCTGCAGTCTGTGCTGGTGTGACCAGCCTGTTCCCAATATCCAGATAAGATTTACCAGCCAGTCACACTAAGAGACACACAAAGGAACGAAAAGCATGTTCTTTTTTTATTTTTTCCTCAGCAAATTCTGTCTGAAAAGGATGTACTGGGACTTTGTGTATAATTTTTATGGCTGTCTTGTTCAACACTGCAAAAGAAAAAGTAATTCTGTGCGTGGCAAGAGTTATTTCGTCAGGGTGAGCTCCCATGTGGACTTTCTTTTGACTGTTGGACTGTGAGTTCGTGCTACGGCTGGTTCCCCAGTAGGACCAGGAAAAGGATTTTTATTCTCTCCCAGGCAAGCAGCTTTCTAAAAACTTCTGTTAACTTGTGTATTTTAATCCTTCAACTCTGCCAGCCACTGTGCCATGGTTCAGAACTTTCAGGGACTGAGAGAATAAACAGATATGTTCTTGAGTACCCAGGCTACATTTCTGTAGTAATCAAGACTAAAAAAGCAGAAATTCTTAAAAAGTGTTCTTTAAACAGTCAGAAATGCCAACCCCACCCTCTCAGAGGCTTCTTTTGAGTGCACCAGCAGCCCATGACATTTGCTACAGGCTTCAGGCTACACCCAGAAAAGGAGTTGTACAGAACTTTGTATGTCCATCCAAAATCCACACCCATCTGCAGTTGAACACTGGAAACACCCAGGGGAAGGTTAGGTTCCTCCCTGTTCATTTCTATCAGCAGGTTAGGTACCTGCCCAGAGTTGCTCTAGGTTGATCACATCAGAACCTGGCTTCTGCCCAAGCATAATGGGGCTGCAGAAGCCTGGTGCTCCTGCATGTATCCTTCAGGATGTAGGTGTTGTCAGTACATGCCCAAAACACATCTCAGTCAGGTCCCAGAGTCTACCTGCACTGCTCCATTTCTTTCAAAACCAGTCACCTGGTTAGGTAAGTGCAGACTCACTAAATCTGGTGCTCATAGGAGATTTTCACACCCCAGCTCCCAAAGAGCCATTAAGTTATTGGACATTCTGGGGAGAACACCTCCCTGGGCCTTGCTGGTGAAGTTTCCCTAGTGCTGCAGTCAGGAATAGAGACTTTTTTGGGACCACGGAGGAAGGAGCTGGAGAAAGACCTATAGCCTCATGAACTTTTACAGAGGAGAGGGAAGGTCTTGAAGATGCTCTGCATCGTGCATCATGACATCAGCTAAAACTGGGAGCATGGAAAGGGCAGATTCCCTTCCCTTTGCACTCAGTAGCAGTGAGTTAAAAAAGTAATGAATGCAACTGCTGTCTCCCTTCTTTGCACTTACACTGACACTCCACAAGTGCTCTCTTGCTCATTGCATGACTTGCTAATGGCTAAGCTGAGAAACAAGGGCAAGAGTTGCAGCTGGCCATGGAGTTGGATTTTCATCCTGAGACAGAAGACAGCCTAAAAGCCTGGATAGTTGCCCTCTGGTGACTGCTCTAGCTGCTGTGCTGCTCTGGTGAAAAATGGGGCAGCATTGCAAGTACCTCGGGGTGCCACAGGGGCAAAGGTGGCTGGAGCCAGGCATTGAAGTTGCGGAGAAAGCAGGATTTGAGACCACCTGCCCTTTGTGTTGCTTATTGAGTATCTGCAGTGGTGCCATTGCTAGGCAAGCCATGTTGCATTGATTTCTGAATCCCCTTGTCTTCTGGGTGCAAGAATAGAGGCCCTGGTCAAGGGACTGTGTGTGCAGGGAGCACAAGTACCCACCAACCCATGGCTCTCAGCTTCATCTGGGGGTGCGTTTGGCTTCACAGAGATTTACTGGTTCATTCCCAGGTAGAAATTACTGTGCCAGAGAACAGGCTGTGCAGAAGGCACAACCCCATGCTGTGCACCTGCTTCCTCCATGTGCTAAAAGTGGGGAGAAAATGCTTAGATAAAGCTTCATTGCATGGTAGTTCTCAGGGAGCCAAAACCAACTCAGCCACAAGCAAATACTGATGCAAAGAGGAAATCTGAAATCACTGTGCCTCCCTATATCCCCAAGCCAGGTACCTGGGGCCAGCTCTGAAGTCCTCTCCAGACACCAGTGGCATGCTCTGAAGCCCTGGTTGCCCACTATGGAGACTAGTGGGGTTCTCTTTGGCTCCCACTCTGTTCACAAACCCATGGACCCCCAGGGAAGGCCAGCACTTTCAATATACAAATAAATAAAAATGCTAGATTCTTCTTTTAGGAATTTCCAGTTTTTACTCTGCTGTCCATATGGGAAAATGGCCATTTTTAAAGTGTCTGGAGTGCATGGCACTTTTGCATGCTAGGCATGATGGTGGCACAAGGCCAGAGAGGAAGGCTGGGATTCATCCCATCTAAGCTTTGGCAGCTGAGATGCCTCAAAGAGGTGCAGAGCAAAGACACAGGTGCACCTGGAGGCAGAGTCAGAAAGTGTGGGGAAGATGTGACTTGTGGAGATGTCTTTCTCACACAGCAGTCCAGAGATCTGAGGACAGCTGTGCCCCACCTTCGACAGCTCAGTTGCAGCCCTAGGGGCAGAGGGATGGGCTGGGCTGGGCTGGGCTGGGCTGTGGCTCGGTGCTTGGTGTCCTGCCTGGTCTTGCCTCTTGTGCAGTGCTGACTGCATTAATGCCACCAGCTTTGCCCTGGTGTGCTTTACATGTTGTGCTGCTTCTCTCTCTCCAGGCAACTGTCAGAGGAGAATGCTAATCTTCAAGAATATGTTGAGAAAGAAGTGGAAGAGAAGAAGAAGCTCAGCAGGACTAACGAAGAGCTCCTCTGGAAGCTGCAGGAGGGAGATGCCGTAAGCCCCGTCAAACTCCCACCCACATCGTCCACTTCTTTTTATCGCTGCTCATCAGAGAACTCCTCTCCAGCAAAAGTCAGAACCTTGCGGCGATGAATCAGCAGCTGTGTGCTGAAGGTTCCCTGCCTTTTATGACTTCCCAATCTGCAAAATGCTACCATCCAAGGAAGTATTACCATCAACAGGCGCAAGCATGTTCAGTAGCTGCATAGCTTTACACTAGGCAGGGTACTCTTACAGTCCCTATAAAGAAACTCTTGGTTCTGACGTGTTGATTAGGGTAGCCAAATAAGATAGCAAAAAGCTAGAAAGCAGAAAGTTAGGATAGCAAAAAGTTTAGTTTGATGTGTGAACATTTTAAGTATGGCTAGAGCCAAAAGTTGGAAAATGCTCTATTAACGGTTCATCAGAATGAACTTTTGCTGCAGTATTTCAGGTTAGTTACAAATACAGTTCAAGTTGTGAATATTTCTGTATATGTGTCTGTGTTTATATACATGTATGTATTGTACCTTTATACCTATATATAGACGCACACACATATATATGTAGTTGAATATGTTCTGAATTGCATTTTTTATATTATTGGATACTACTACTAAGTGCTGATATATTTTCATTACAGTCAGCAGTTTTCTAACTCGTGCCTAAGACTTGTATCTAAACAAAATGCATTTCTGTTTAGCCTCCCAGGAATATTTATACCCAACCTAGAAGAAAGTTACACAGAAGTAGAAGCGCCTTCCAAATGACCACAAAGTGGTACTCTATGTAACATGAACACCAGCGAATTTGAAATTCTGAGACAGTACTGCCTTTGAAACCATCACCTTTACATTGAACACCAGATAAGATGCATACCATCCACTGCTTTTTAACTCTTAGCATTAATATTGTAAGTGGAGATAAGCTAGAGATGAGAAACCTGAGGGGTTTAGCAAATTTGGTAGAGGTTACAGGTTAACGTGGTTCAATTTTAGTGTCTTTAAATCCTAGTCAGATCTTACCTTGTCCTGATTTGGATCCAACCAAAATCTTTGGTTGTAGGTTCCTGTCCATTTTGTTTTATTTCAAATCCCGTAAGCAAGAAGGAGAAAATGAGTTGTTCATCCTTGACCTTTGCTAGATGAGAGAGGTTTCCAATATTAGGATGAGATACTGGGCACCTGCCAGGGCTCTAGCCTGCTTCCACCTGAAATGCCAAATAGAACACAGCCGACTACATGGGCGCAAATGAGGTCAGAATTACTTTCCTTCCACATATCTATATTATTTCATATAGCTAAAGTTTACCCAGTTACAGAGCACTTTGAAGATTCATGGAAATGAGTGGCTAAACTAACTTTAACTTTCCCATCTAGAAGCAAAAATGTTCACCCAGGCTTGGGATGACCCCTCGGGTGAGGCCGAGGAGTGGCTGGAGTGGGACAGTCTGCAGGGCCCTCCTGGGCACTTGTAGCATGGAAAAAATTATCCCTGAGCATAATTTCAAAATCAAAGAGAGCTGTGGGATGCTCTTCTTCCCAGCTTGGGGCAGAGAGCCTGCATGCAGGCCTGCTCTGTGCACTGGGGTCAAAGTAAGCAGGGAGACAGTAGATGAAGCAAACCCCTGGGGTGCAGGAGTGTTGTGGGGAGGGCGGCTCTCCCACCTGGGTGTGCAGTGGCACCAGCACACCTTATACCCACAGGGGTGGGATTGCACTGCCTAGCAGACTGCTCAAGCGGGAGCTATGCTTCAGCTTTCCTGGGAAGTACTCAGGATTCACAGACTGCAGCTTAGATACAGCTTCAACCACCATCAAAGCACCTGTGGCCTGTTATATAGTGTTAAAAAAAAGAGCTGATTTTTTTTTTCTCCTTTTTAGAGAAATTTATTTTTGTAGCAGCCTTTGCATGATACTGTGATACTGAGTAAATTGAGCATCTTGTTAGAATAGATTGTGCCACACCAGCTACTACTGTTGAAATGCATTACTAGATTTTAGTGTGTCCAGCAAGTACAACTTGAAAGTAATAGATACCTAGCACATACATGCACACAAATCCCCTTCTTGCCAAGTACAACTTCAATCACTTTGATACTTACTAACTGCACAGATACCTGCAATACCTATTGCGTTGTCATTTTTCATTCCACCAATACAATTCAGGTAAAATGAGATCATAGGAGCATAGGATGATTTGGGTTAGAAGGGACCTTCAGGATCATCCAGTCCAAGCCCCCTGCCATGCGCAGGGATAGCTTCCACTAGACCAGGTTGCTCAGATCTCCATCCAACCCGGCCTTGAACATTTCCAGGGATGGGGGGCATCCACATCTTCTCTGGACCTGTTCCAGTATTCTGCCACTCTCATTGTAAAAAAACTCTTCCTCATGTCCAATCTAAACCTATCCTTTTCCAGTCTAAAACTGTTGTCTCTTGTACTGTCACTAGTAGCTCTGGTAAAGTCCATCTCCATCTTTTTTACAGGCCTCCTTTAGATACTGGAAGGTGCTATAAGATCTCCCTGGAGCCTTACCTTCTCCAGGCTGAGCAACCCCAACTCTCTCAGCCTACCTCCAATAGGAGAGATGTTTCAGCCCTTCGTGTCATCTTTGTGGCCCTACTCTAGACTTGCTCCAACAGGTCGATGTCCTTTCTGTACCGAGGAACCCAGACCTGGATGCGGCACTCCAGGCGGGGTCTCATCAGAGCAGATTATAGGGGCAGAATCCCCTCCCTCAACCTGCTGGTCACATTTCTTCTGATGCAGCCCAGGATATGGTTGGCTTCTTGGGCTTTGAGCACCCATTGCTCGCTCATGTCCAGCCTCTCATCCACCAGTATTCCCAAGTCCTTCTCCTCAGGGCTGTTCTTGATCCGTTCATCCCCCAACCTATATTGATACCAGGGGTTGCCCCAACCCAGGTGCAGCACATTGCACTTGGTCTTACTGAACCTCATGATGTTCACATGGACCCACCACTCAAGCCTGTCCAGGTCCCTCTGGATGGCATCCCTTCCCTCCAGCATATCGACTCTATCACTCAACTTGGTGTCATCTACAAACTTGTTGAGGGTGCTCTTCATCCCACTGTCCAAGTCATGGATGAAGACATTAAACAGTACTGGTCCCATAACAACCACCACTTGTTACTGGTTTCCATTTGGACATGGTGTTGCTGACTACAATCCTTTGGACGAAACCATCCAGCCAATTCCATATCCCACTTTCATCCATCAAACTCGTATCTCCAATTCAGTGACAAGGATGTTGTGCGGGACTGTGTCAAAGACCTTATGGAGTTCAGGTAGATTACATTAGTCGCCCACTCCTCATCCACCAACACAGTCACATCACTGCAGAAGGCCACCAGACTAGTCAGACTGGCTTGTTGATAGTTTCTAGAATCCTCCTTTTTACCCTTTGTAAAAATGGTTGAGATGATACCCACAGTTGTTAGCATGATGCTCCTCTAAGCTTTTCCATGCTAAACACACTAAAGCATATTATTGGTCCAGGACAGTCTGGCTGAGTCTGTTTTAATTTATTAGTCCTTTCCCTCCATTTCTGGTGCTTTCCTTATCACTTCATTGGTTTAAAGTCATATGCAAGAGATGCTTCCAGCAGTGAATTGGGAGTGGGGCTTTTACGGTGGGAAAACTGGGATTGAACCCAGCTCCACCATCATTTGGTATCATTGCCAATACCTTTTCCATCTAATTTTTGCCTCCCAATCCTGCCTCTCACTGAATTCTTCCTTGGCATGGCCTCTGAGGCCTGCCCAATCACTAGCAAAGCTGCAGGAAGTTTTACCTGACCAGAAGGTATCCAGCAACCCATCCCTGTTGGGGGATGTGAAGGATAGCTCCTCCTGGTGCAAGCCCAGAAACACAGAATTTTTTCCCCAAAAAATGGTTATTTCTTTTTCCTGCTTTTCCTCTGTCCTGCCCCTCTTTGCCTCTGCATGCTGGAGTAGGTGTGAAAGAAAAGCATAGGTCACTCAAGACAGTGGGAGCAAGGAAGCAACCCCTGAATGGGGCAGCCGTTCGCAGGGGATAAACACCCCTGAGAGCAGGGCCAAGCCTGTAACTCCTGCTCTTGCCAGGGAGATGCGACCATGAAAGGTGAGCTTGGCATTCCCAGCAGTGTAGGGGTGCCAGATCTCTAGTCCATGCTCCCTGGCTGTCCCTGCACAAAGGCAAGCAATGGAAGTGTTTGCTTTTGCAGGGCTGGAGATCTCCCAAATGCCATGGCCACTGCAGGGACTTTCCCGTTTTGTAGGGTAGGGCAGCCTTTGGCAGGAGATAGAATGTGGCCAGCATTAAGGAGGAAAGGGTTTTATTGCCTGTGTCTTTAAAAAGCAGCTGTTTGCTTTGGTCAATCTTTACTCAGTGCAGAAGGGTGCAGCAGCAATAAAACCAGCCTCCAGACACAGGCATTGGGAGCAGGCATCAGCCATCAGATGGCAGAGCTGGCAGCAAGCGAGGGGCACAGAAAGCTCCTTTTTTCTGCAGAAAGATACCATTTGGCCCTGTTGGGATGGCACCTCCTGCAGCTGCCGGCAGAGACGTGTCAACTCCATAGATGCACAGCAGCAAAGGCTTGTGGTGGTGGCAGGCAGAGAGAGGAAAGGAAAAACTATCAAGTGCAAAATCAGGATTTTGCGTCTCTGCACTGATGGTGGTTGTGTCCCATGGACACACTGAGGAGCCTCTGTATAGTTTCCCACGCAGCAGGAGTTCTGTGGTTCCATTTACTATGTGGCTAAAGATTACAGGAAGTTTGTATTATTTCAGTTACAATGTACAGATAAGTGTAATATATTCCTGATAATAAATACATGTGGCCAGTGCACCTATGGGCTGACGCATACAGACCAGCATGTCGTGCCGTATTTTCTCTGCACACGGAAACTTGGGTGAATGGAAAACAAAGCAAAACCACATTGAAGGGTTATCCCATTAAGGTAAAGACTGAAGCTAGACACTTGGCCTCCTCGGAGCAGGGCTGGTCAGCTGGGTTACTTGACCATGGCTCACAAGTTATTAAGTTCCCATGGATTCATTTTCTAAGGGTGTTTCCAGATCAGGGATTGTGGTCTGCAATGTCTCTTATTAAGGCATCGTGCTGCTGCATGTGGCAATGGGAACATTTCTGATGATGGTTTAGGCACAGCAGCAAACATCTGCACTCGCTAATGTGCCAGTTCACAAAGTTTCAATGCCCCATCCCCTGCCCCCCTCCCGCTGACAGCCACAGAACTGCTGAGGCTTTGCCACAAAGATTAAAAAGGGGCCAGGGCCTTGGGAATGTGCCAAATAACATCCTCCTGAAAGATTTTTCACCAGGCCCCTAGCTTGCTTAGCACAGGCGAAGCTATGGCAAGGATCAGGACTGAAGGAAGAAACAAAAGCAGTGTTCAGGGGCCACTGCCTCATTTGCCACAGGACACAAATGACAGAGGCAGAGGCACACAGCACACAAGCCTCCTCCTGCCTGGTGGTTTCCGTGTTGTCCTGCAGACCCCGTCCTGGAAAACCCCACCAGCAGAACTCTAAATTCACTACACAATCCTAATTTCCTGAGGCAACAAAACTTTGCAATGTGAACAAAATTTATATCACCTCGGTCAATTTTAAGTTACCTTTGCAGGTTCTTGAAATCCCACCTAATACCTGAACTGGTAGTACAAGACAGGGGCTGAGTCACCTCAATGTCAGCAGCAAGAAGCTGCTCAGTGCTGAGCACAGACCTCAGCCTGCACCAAATTCCCCAAATTATGTAGTGTCCCATCTGTCTCAGCAAATCCAAAAGACAGGGCAGAGTTCCCATGAGCAGCTCCCTGAGCAAGTGCTCTCCTGCAGACACTGTAACAAGCTGGTAAACAGAAGTAGGCTTGCAAATGAGGGCAAACAATAGGCACAATTTATTTGGATATTAAGAAATATGTCTTACGGCTGTACCACATAATTGCAAGTGAATTTTCAAATTCCAAAAGCACGGTTGAGGGGAGAAGTATTTACATTGCTGCCAGTAGTAAAAGTAGCTACACACCTGTGCTGTGCTCTGGGGGCAAGGTTCACATTTTAAAACTTAAGGCTTTAATCGCTACATGAACTCAGTAAAAAAGGCAAAACAAACAAAAAAATGGAAACAAAGATAAAAAAGGACAAAAAATAGATTTGTTTACTGAACAAGCAATAAAACTATTTTTCACACCCTTAAAAAATCTGAGAAAATCATTATGAAAATAAACCATCAGACAATGGAAAGGTTATTTACAGTTTCCTTAATAATTTTAATAATTAAAAAATAATAATATACACTCTTCCATGGCTTCAGTCAGAAAAATCGCTTTACCAGCTTCTCCTGCCCCTTGCACCCAGCACAGCTGGAACACACAACATGCTGCAAGGGAACCCTTTGCTTCGCACTGTTGTCCCAAAAATACAAGTCATTTTGCCACAACCACTGCTCCACACAGCACTGGGATGAAAAGGTGCCTCTTGCCAGCTGGAGCCTGCCAGGTCTCAGACGAACCCCATGTCTTGCAGCATGAGCCAAGAGCAAATACCCTGAGAAAAATGGAGGTCTGGCTCTCGCTGGCAGAGACGTTCCAGGATTACTTGTTTTCCAGCTGGGTGTCAGATACCCAAAGGGACCCCAGCTGCAACTGCAAGGCAGAGCATAAGGCAGCCCAGGGGTGCTGTGGGCAAAGCATTGCTGCTGGAATGGGAAATGACAAACCACGAGGCGAGTGGCAGTGGGCAGCACCACTGATGGCACCGTTGAGGCAGCCTTGCTTTCACCTTGTTTTTGGGATGCAGTTATGTTGACATCGCACATCAGGCTGGCAGCCTTGCGGAAAGATGAGGTGGCTGTGAGGAGAAAGCACCAATTCATGCAGATTTAGCCTTGAACAAGTGCCATTTTTTCACAAGGAAGAAACAGGACCTGGCCAGAAAGTCAGGCCCAGAGGACGTTGCAAGGTTACCCAAGGCTTTTGGAAGAGTTGCTTTTTCTGACAGAGGGAAGAGGTTTGCTTTGAAAGGGGAGGGTGTTGAGATGCATATAGAGAAGGGATTTCAGGGGAGCCTGCTGCATGAAAACCAGCCTCATTTCTGCTCCTCCCTATCAACACAAGCCTCTCACATCTTCCAGACCTGCCTGTCACCCTTCGTTCATTTAGGCAGATGACAGCAATGTTCACCTGTACATGGCTTTCCTCAGGGGTGGATTTAAGAATTTCCACTGGAATTCATCAGTATATAAAATGCAATCACTAAAGAAGCAGATTTTACAAATATAAACATTATATCCTATCATAATCACTTTCTGGTCTCTGAATTAGTAGGAATGGAGGCAGCAAGCAGTGACAGGCACTCTCAGCACAGCATCAATAAGACCCTGTTTTTCTGCGATGGACAAAGAGTTACAGCACCCACGGCAGGCACTGCCAGCTAAAACACTTACCCTTCTAAAACCCCGAGCAGTAAATAGCAACGTGCTGGTGTCAGCACCAGCAGCAGTTTCACCAATGTGCTTCCCTTCAGCCCCCGCTCCCCTGCTGTGACTAAGCACAAATGGCTCCAAAGCAGCAGCAGCCTGTTTGCAGCAACCCCCAGACCCCGTGATGACCACACAGGGCTGGTGGGCAGGGAAGCAGCCCTGCCACCCCCTCATAGAGCCACTCTCTGTGGACAGCAGCAGCAAACTCCACCCTGAGGGATGGGAAAAGAGTACAGTGAAGCCAAAACCCAGTCAGTAATGACTTTCAGTGACAAAAGAATGAAAGTTTTAAGAAAATAAGCAAAAGGTAGTCATTTTGGCACAAAAAAAATTTTCTTTTTTCGGGAGGAGGGGGGAAAACTGTTTTGACAGTAATTTTCCATTGTGAAAGGCTGTCTGGCTACATACTCAGACTTGCAATATGACTTTGAATTGCAGTCTCAGCACTGGCAACCTCTGTCTGCCATGCACCAGCAGGTAGTAGGACCCTTCCAACAGCTTTCCCAGAAGGAAGCGTCAAGTGAGCAGACTGGGAGCGACCAAATATGCTGACACAAGGTCACTCTTTTGGGCCAGAGCTGGCCCCGAAGTATCAAGCATGCCAGGATCTATTCTCATGCCAAGCAAAAGCATTGCTTCTCCATTCCCACCTGTTCATACACCAAAATGCTCTGCATCTCTACAAAATATTTGCATCATAAAATAATGATTGAACTATTCACAAAAGAAAGCTCAAATGAATGCAAGCATATAATCCACAACAGCAAAGTTTTAGCAGCAGTTGCATGTCTTCAAAGATATTTGGCTTGATCTATGTTACATGCAGACATCAGCAGGGAGGCAGGAAATGGTAAAAAACCATAAAATACTAAAAAACCCACTATACAGCAAAGTCCTTGGCATTGTCCTAGAAAGAGGCAGTCAGACTTGCCTTTCAGCTTACAAAATGTACAAGCAAGGGGTGATTGCAGGCAGGAGGGGATGGGGCAGGAGTACACAGCTGTGTCAAACTCCTCACCTCCTGACCAGTCCGCTCCCTGGGTCAGGACATGTGAAGAGGAGGCCAGGAGGTTCCCAGATCCAGCTGGACACAGGCAAAGCAGGTAGATAGAGAGCCAAGGAGACACCTACGCTACCCTGTCACTGAGCAGGGCTGCAGATGCCCTCCACCTCCTTGTATCTGGTGAGTAGCAACAATGAACAAGAGAAACAGCAGCACTGGCCACCAGGTAACTGATGGGTTGAAGAAGTCATGATGGAGCAGCGGGAGATGGAGCTAAGGACCCTCACCTTCACCAGCAAATTTATGCCATGTGGCTCTGAGGCTGGTACACCTAAGGGCACATTTAAATACCAAATCTGGTAACACAAAAAGGTTTTCCTAAGAACCTTCTCAGAGAAAAGGCAACTGAAGAAAAATTACCCCCATCAGGACTTTTTCTTCTTCTACATGTTGCTATTATATGTCACAAAAGCTGAAATAAAGTCATGGAATATAAAAACCAGAACAGATTTCTAAGCGGACAAGACAAATAAGTTAACATTTACAAAGTTAAAAAAATTTACATACAGCAAGAAATCTGCATATTTTAAAATAATTTTCTTTGGAAACATACTTTCAGTCAGAAATCACCCAGATGTTCACTCCTTAATGCTTTAATCACTCAGAAGCTGGTATCCAGGTACAGAAAAACATCCTTACATTTTCAGTACAATAGGAAACTTTGCTCCCCTCTGAGTTTTCATCTTCTTGCCCCTCACTACATCTTCAGTGCCTTTCAGGAAGCTGTGGAGTGTGTTGACCTCGCCTGTGTTTAAACAAAATAGACTTCAACCTAGTGGCTTCTAATTTTTATAGTCATCTCTTCCTGCTTGATTAAGACGAGGATATATGCACAAGGAGCAAAGGCTTGGCAGATGGTCAAGACCTAGCAACCAGAGCAGACCCCAACTTCATTTCTGGAGGGAAACTGCACTCAAAAATCACCCTGAAATGCACCTGGGAGGCAATGAACACATTGCCTTCACTCCCTCAAATTCCAATACTGCCAAGAAGAGCCTCCCAATGCATTAGAAAGAAGTCAAGATTAGAACTCTTCAGTGGGCAGAAAGGCTATAACGTCTTTCTTGGAAACATGTGAGAAACGGTCCACAGTCCGGCCAGATAATCCAGGAGATGGTCTGTTCTCCATTCCGCTGCACCAGATGCCCAGTGAGACCCTGGGCAAGTCACGCAGGGGTCTGTTCTTCAGTTCTCCTACTGAATGATGGGGACAAGAGCCCGTCACCTCATCAGCAAGAACCATGCTGACAAACAGACTAAAGATTGTCCAGTGTTCAGAGGCAGTAGTGTGGAGGGCGCCCAGGAAAGCTCCTACTTAGTTCAGGAAAGGGGGTTTCTGCAGTATCTATTTGCGATGCCCGCAAAAGGGAGGCTGGACTAGATGATCTTCAAAGGCCTCTTCCAACCCAAACCATTCCATGATTCTATGATTTTTTTTTTCAGTATAAGCTGAAGCATGAATTTAAATCAGTGGCATTACATGGGCATGGCCCCCCTTCATGTTCCTTTAACAAGCCTTTTTTAGGGTAATGGACGAATTTGGCTGGGGAAAGCTATTAGAGAGAATTAAAAAAAAATTCATCTTGCAGCAAAACTAAGGCATTGCCAACCAAACACAGACCTTGGTCTCACCTTCAAATTTCCCACCTTTCACTACAGCCGGGCTCTGGAAATGATCTCCAGTCCCAAAAGGAAAGTTCCACTCAGCAAGTCGGACCCTAGAGTATAGCAGTGTTTTCTGGGCTGCAAGCTCGGTTGGGACTTGAGAAGCCTCTGCACCACTCCACAGCCTCACCTGGGCAGTGGGCAGACATCAGCACTGCTCATGTATGAACTTCATGTCCCTGAGGATCCTCCTGTGCTTCCCTTCCCAGAGCAGCTATGTGCTCCACCCACCAACACCAAGCAATACAGTATCACAGCCAAATCCTTTGCTAATGCCACATGGCCAGCACACAAAACTAATGTGGGGAGAGGAAAATAGGTCTGCACTTGCTGTCAGAGCTGGGCTCAATTCTGTCAGCCACCCCACCACTGCAGCCACACCACTGGTGATTTCTGAGGCGAAGACGTAGGGCAGCTCTTTGGAGGCACCCTTTCCGTTCAAGCCTTTCATATAATTGCACCACACAGTTTCCTGACTAAACCTGGAAATCCCTCTGTGGAGTGTAAAGTCAGCAGCAACATCTGCTGGCATTACCTGGGTGCTGGTGAGCGACCATTCACCTGACAATCAGCAACCACAAACCTTCCCAACATTCCACAGCAATGGTGTGCTTTAAAGCATAAGAGCGCATAGTTAAAAAGAACAGCTAAATAAAGCAAAAACTATGAGACCTAATAATTTAAAGTATGCAAATATTGCAGATGCTTTCTTAACCTGGTGAAATCTGGTGTTTGGCCAGAACTGTTTTTGTGCATACACACCGGGTACAGCTCACATAGGGTGAGGGATGGATCTGGTCTATGGCTGACAGCAGTACTGCAAAATCTGCTCCTTGTATCATCAGGCAGAGTATCTGTGGGGTGGTAATTCCCAGGGCTACTGAAAGACAGACCTTTCTGAGTCTTAGTTTCATAGCAGCATTTAAGGTTAACTGGCACACAGAAGCAGCTCTCTTTCTACACACTGAGGAAAAAAAGACAAAACAGGAGAGAGAGAGGGGGAAGCACACAGCCCCAGATGAGCTGACAATGCCACCAGGAGTGTTTCAGAGTTGTGGCTTCTTTCCTTGTGATCCCTTTTAACTGTGCTACTAAACAAACCACAGCTGCAGCAAAAGGGTTCAGAAGGCTTGCATTAGGCTTCCTTATTCCTGCATTACTGATTAATCAGATGTAATCTGGTTCGGGATCCCCACCACAAAGCCTCTTTCACTGCAGCTATTCCCCAGTTGCCCATAAACCAAAGTCATTTACAGCTGTCTGAGCCAGCATCTGTATTTCTCTCCACATCTGCTGAGGCTGCGTAGGTGGCTTCCACACTATGCCACATGCCATAGGCAAAGTAGATGATAAAGCCTGTGGAAACCAAGGGGAGAGGGCACTGTTAAATCTGTAAGGAAAGAGAAATCCCTACTCACATCCACTGACACAAGTTACAGCAGTATAAGCCCAGCCATCCTGTTAGCTTCTAGTGGACAGACACTATCATCCTTAGGGAAAAAAACCCCACAGGCACCAGTCTTCAAAAGTCCATCTATCTCAGCCCCAAATGAGATGCTCATTTGCACATTTCAGGCAATTCAGCCTTATCCACATGGCTACTGGGAACACCTTGGGATGCAGCTCAGACTCTTCACCTCCAAAACTACAAGCCCCACCACCTGGACAGCAGCTCAAGGCCAGCCAACAAGACCCATAAAAATGATTCACGGGTTACTCTGTCCTTACAAAAGTTTCAAGACCCTTGAATTTGAAACAAAGCTTGAGATACACTGCTTAAATGGTTTCAGTTAAGTCACCAGGGTTGCCCAAAGATGATTAGAATGCAGAATCCCTCCCTGGAATAGTACAATAAATTTATGGTTAACAAAATCTAGTAACTTTGAACATAGCATTTTTTACTGTCTAACTCACCTATGAGCATCCAGACTGCAAACCGGATCCATGTGCCTACATCTAGCTGCATCATGAGGTAAACATTCACAAAAATACTCACAACAGGAAGAATGGGCAAAAGAGGTACCTGAAAAAGAGTAAGGGATACATTACATTCATAGGGATGGAACAATGGGCAGAAAAGAACAGCGCATCCCTTGCAGATGGGAAGTGTTGGCTGTTACCAAGTCTTCAGGGGCCAGATCTGAGAAAAGGCAAGGTTAAACCCAAAAGAAGGACATCAGTGCACCATGGGAGAGGGATGTGAACAACACTGTTCACCCGTTTTAAGGAGCTTGTTTTGTGGTCTGTAAGGAGGCAGGAGGCAAATATTACCAGCAATATTAAATACTTGTGGGGTGAAGGAGAAAAGAGGAAAAACCAAGAACTGCATTATGAGAGACACCTATTCAAGACCAACGGATGAAGGTAAGGGGAATGTCAGAGAAGAGATCTAAGGAACTTGATTCAGCAGGTACCAAGGTAATTAAGCAATAGAGAGAAAATTATCCCAAAGCAGAAGAAAACCAGCAAATATTGCAAGATGTGATGGCAGCTGTGCCAAGAATGCCTTAGTGGTCTGAGAATCAAAGAAGAATGAGACAAAGCCAAAATGCAAAAATAAGAATACAAAAAAAATAGCACTAGTAGGTAAAGATAAAATCAAACAAGACAAATTATAACAATAGAAAACTTCATGAATATGGTGGAACTAAGAGGAAAGTGACCTTCACTCCCAAGGAAAAAGGAGATTTACAAAAAGAAACAGGATGAAATGTTGTGGACCTTTTTTGATCTAAGCTTCACAAAAAAAACCAAAACCATTTATTGCAAGCAGCTGCTCACATCATTAGAGAAAGGAGATAGGCACGCGAATTAGAAAAGAGAAGAAGAGTATTTTTCTAATTTGGCTTTGTCAAGACAGCAGGGACAAAAAAAATTTCCCTAGGTGGGTGAGTTATGTACCCAGAGATTGCAGAAGTGATCTCTGAACATCTCTGATAGCTCTTGGTACACTGGTAAGGTCTCTAAAGACTGAAAAAAGGAAAAAAATTACCATTAAAAATACAGAGAAACAACTGGGGAACAAACGGTTCAGCCTTGGATTTCCAGAGTCACTTTGGAGAAAAATCAGAGTCAGGTTGTAAATGCCTAAAGAACCGCAGGGAGATAAGTAACAAGGTTGTCAAGCATTAGAACAGGCTACCCAGGGAAGTGGTAGAATCACCATCCCTGGAAGTACTGAAAAGGTGTGCAGATGTGGCACTGAGGGGCATGGTTTAGTGGTGGACTTAGCAGAGCTCGGCTAATGGTCAGACTTGATGAACCCGAAGTTATTTTCCAACCTAAATGATTCCATGATTACAGATTAAGCAGTGGAAGGTTTAATTTCCCTTTTTTTCAGATAGGGTAGTGGCTGAGGGGAAAAAAAGGAGGTAAAATATCTCGAGTGAAAGATGAAGAGATCTCCTCAGAAACAAGTTTAGAAAATAGAGTCTAGATGAGAGCTCCTAAGTGTTCTGCTCCTGGACATTTCTGTTTGTACCTCTGGGACCATAACCCCAAAATGAGCTGCACACTCTATCTTGGACAACTCTGGCTGGATTAAGTTATTAAAATCAGTGAATTTAATAAAAAACTGTAATTGAAGAGCAGTCACAATGAAAGCGGTTTAGAGGATGGAATTAGAATCCAAAATTAATTTAATAAATTGGGGAACCAGCCTGAAATCAATATGATAAAACATGACTTGCAGGATTATACTGGGGGAAAAAACATCCCACTGTTTGTTTAATATTGAAAGGATGGTGTGCTTGGACACAGCAGGAAAATGTCAGGAAAATGTCAAAGTTTTTCATACTTCAGGCTGCTAAAGAGAGAGTTGTTGTCCCTTAGCCTCCATGGGGACTAAGGAGAATATAAAAGTTCACTTTCTTAGAGCCTTTCAGCGAGCACCCCTTTGATCCTCACACACAAGTTTGTTTGTTGGGTTCTTTGTCCTCCTGTATTCATGATCTGACATGGCCCTTCACAATCATCCCCTTTCCTCTAGTCTCTGTCTCTTCCCTATCCTCTAACCATCTGCTTTCAAAAGCAGGGTCGTGCCCTTCCCTTCTAGCCACATCTCTGCAGCAGGTTCTGCCCTTTATTCTATGCATGTCCATTTGGCCAGGTCCTTCCTGGCCAACATGCATATCCTCCTCCAACCACCTCCTGAAACAGCTCTTTTTTAGCTACATGTCCCGGGACGGCACAGGACCCACCTTAAAGGAGAGTTTAGTTTTGCTTTCAGGCTGTTTCCATATAATGAAGCTGACAGTGAGAACAAGGATGACAGCAATAATCCATACAGTCTTTATCAGAGTATTTGTTTCAAGGGCAGTCAGGATACAGCTACATACAATAAGGAAACCTGTGAATAGACACCAAAGGTGAAAACCAACAACAAATCACAAGCAGAATCTGAAAGGTCAGCAAATAAAACAGCAATTCATGAAAAAACTAATCATAATAGACATGTCTTTCCTCCTATACACACCCAACATCTCATCTGCGGTTTTCTCTTCAAGTCAGAAATTTAATCTGTAGATCTTCAATTATGTTGGCCATCACAAGAGCTCATCAAAATCACAGCAAGGAGGTGAGTTTTCTCACTATGGTGAGTGCAAACACCTAACAGCTGACTCACTGCTCCAGAGACACACTGACCAGTGCTTACCAATGATGAAGGTTGAGACGTTCACCACCGAGCCAGATAATTTGGAAGGGTCCGAATTTGATGGACACATTATGGCTTTGAGAGAGCACTTCTCCTCTTCCTCTGGCAGAAATCCAGACTGTGACTCACTGGTGCTCACAGACTCATTGTTATCTGTCTCCTCTGTTGACCTAGCCATTTGGTATGCCAAATTAGGCTGCTCTGGCTGGTACCTAGGAAAAAGGAAATGACACAAAGAGCCTATTAGTTTGGCATAGGGTACCATTCATTTAAAAGCCACACACATAGTCACGGCTGCTCCCCAGATCACCATAGCGTCATAACAGGCCCACATAACATCTACACCTTTCTGTTTCAGAGGGAAATTTGAGGAATAACGTCATCTTGATGTAAGCAAATGTAGTCAGCTTTTACCACCTACAGCTTAGTTGTAACAACAAGTGTTTTAAATTGGACAGTGCTCTCTTTCATAAGCCCTGTTATGTATGTCACCAAAAACACGATGGGGTGATTGGACTGGAGAAGGAAGCAGTAGAGGGACAGACAGATGGTCATAACCAGGCTGCTGTGTTATCAGTGGCAGTTCAGCTCTTGCCTTTTGGCACAGAGGTGGTTGAGCTAACAGCTCAGCAGGTATCACACCCTGCAGAGGCATTCCTGGTGCCTCATACTTCTCCATCCTGGTCTCTTCTACTAGCTTGTCTGTTGCCATATAGGGAAGGAAGACATGGCGGTTGCCTTTGTGTACAGCACATTCGAAAGGGCCGTGACACACAACCATGTGGATCCATAAAGAAAAAACACTCTTCCAGCCTCAGTTCTCTGTTACACAAGGTTTTGTCTGTGACTCACAAGTCTGACTAAAGGACTGGGCCATTTTGAAAGACACTTTAAAACTGCACCCGTGGAGATGTGTTTAGAATGTGGACATTTGCGAAACACCGCAAACTGAGAAATGCAGTGAAATCCTTGGGTCCAGTCACAGTAAGAAACTAGTGGCAGGATCTTACAGCTTTGGAAACAATTCACCTCATTAGGCAGTCAACAGGGGAGGCAAATCAGCTGCCTGGGCCACTACAAGACAGGCTGTCAGCTCTGCCAATCCATGATGGGGAAAATGTCAGGCAATAGGTACAGGAGCTAGCAAAAACAAATTAAAAAGCCATTTCTAGTTCTGAGGAAAAGACTGGGATGGGAAATCAGGAAAAGTAAGAAGGGTAAGGAAAATTGGCAATGATTTTTAAGGGGCAGGGAGGAGAGTACCAACACAAAGCAGTGATACTAAAGTACAGCATTGGCCCTTCATCCACTACAAGGCTGTTCTTAGCTCAGTGCATTTGCTGTGAGCTTGTAGAAAGCCTCTATCTGACCCTAAAAAAGTCACTGAACACACAAAGGTATTTTCCAGTAACATGACCTTCAAAGTTCAGTCTTCATGAGTAGAGTGCTGTCATCTGTGAGATGCCAAGCACTGAGGACACTCAATTTTCAGCTTAGGTTTGGGAAGTTATGGGAGCTCAGCACTTCTAAAAGGCACACAGGCACTGATCTTGCAAACACATGCTCAGCTTTTTGCTGCTGCCACTAGGCTTTATCTTGAATCCTCTTTCAAAAGTAAGACAACCTGAAAGTGTATCCCCAGAGGGAACAAGAGTGGTGTCGAGGCAGGCATCCAGGACCACATATCTCTCATCCTATCCATTGGCATATCTCCCAAGGCATTTAGAGTTGACCACAGCAGGACTGGCATAGACCAAGGGTGAACCAAGTTCAGAGGATGCCACTGCAGATACACCTAACACAATTCCCCATGAGCTTAGAGAAACAAGCTCTTCATATGCTTATAGCTGGAGATGCTCATGATTTTACTGGGCCTATAGAAACTACGAGGGCATCTGATCACTTTGTGGATTTCTGTCCATGTGATACAAGAAAGGCAGCTTCCACATTCTTACCTCAGTACCAACACACAGGCTGCTACCAAGGAGTAAGCCAGGAGGGTCCCGATGGACATGAGGTCTACAAGATCTTTCAAGTCAAAAAGAAAGGCCATAACAGCTGTAGGAGAAGAGGAAGGTGAGAAAGAAGAAAAATCAGTAACACGGCAGAATATGCACATCTCAGAAGCATTAACAACGATGCAGCACACATGTGACTGTTGCTCAGAACTTGGCAGGGGAGCTTGAGATGTCCCGAGATGAGAGAGGCAGGCCTTCGCGCTTGAATATCACAAGGCCCTACACACTGTCCCAGCACAGCCTCACTAGCTGAAACAAGAGAATCACTTACTACAGTAAGTGCCAGCCTGTTTGGCTCATACAGGTGTGTTCACCCAAGTACCAATGATGAGCAGGAGTTTAAGTCACAACCTCACTGTTGGAGTTTCCCCGATGGAGCCACAGCACACCTAAAGCCACAATTATCTCGTGAAAGTAGCTAGAGGGGAAAGGGGATAGGCAGCACCTTGCTCCAGTGTCTCGGTTCAGCTGAGGTGAAACCAAGCTTGTGCATACAATGGGACGAAGCATCAAGCAAGGTATCTTTAAGTAGCATGTCTTGTCATGGGGGTTTTCAGAAAAAGGTCTAGACTGCCATCCCTTAGGGATTACCCTGCTTACACACCCTCACTAGGCAACCCCAGTTGTACAGAATTTTGTACAGGGGCCTTCAGAAGGCAAGCAAGTGGAGAATAAGTATCAGACATGAGGCAAAGCCAACAGTCATATGAGAGTGCAGGGACCTCAGAGCTGAGCCTGGCCCAGCACAACCTGGAGCCCAACAACGAGCCCAGCCTTCAAACTCAGCTGGCAAATGCTCTCCCTGCAGCTTCGTGTGGGCTTTGGTCCTAGGCACTATGGACCACTCAGATGACACCTGAAGGGACTACAAGGCACTTTTTATTTTACTTCATATGGCTCTTTTTCCTACCCCACCATGGTCTGGACCCAAGAATACCTGAAGAGAGATGTGTGGGAGAAGCAGTGTGAGGAGGTTCTGCAAGTATCAGCAACAGGAACTGAGCACTTTCATAGGAGCTCAGAGCCCAGGGCAGCAGTCTGGCAGCAACTGTCCACCAAATGTGGCACATTCTTGTACCAATGGCTCATCCCTCATTTGCAGCAGAAGGTAAAAAGGAAGCAGCAAGGCCCTCCTCTTTGCCAGGCATCATGAGGAAGGGGGCGGCTGCAAGAATAGGGTAAGCTGCTCATCCTTGCTGTATGGGAGGTTTAATTCCACTACTCCTGTGGGGGCTAGGAGAAGGAAGGAGAGAACAGGATGGCTGCCAGCTGTGACTAACTGATTAACAAATGCCAGTGCCACAGGGGCCATCTGCATGTCTCCGGCTGCTCTGGCATCTTCTGCAGAGCGGCTACCCACAGGTGGTGAGGTGTCTTAAGCCAAGCCAGGCCAGCATCCACAAGGATGCTGAGAAACCACTGGCTGCCACCTTGCAGGGAGTTAATTATTTCTAAGGCCTGCAGAGAACTCAGGGAGCAGATAAAGACAATTCCTGGCATGAGACAGGATGGCAGCAATGAGCTCTGAGAAAGAGGGACAGGCACACAGCAAGCTACTCATGCTCATCCAGACCCTCCAGGGCACACCCTGGAAACTCAGGACACTCCCTGGGATGTCATGCTGTGCAACACATCCGATTAGTAAGTAGGCTAGAGTCAGGCGGACTTATCTGACCCAAGGATGAGCTTATGTCTCCTTTCCACAGCTTCATGCATGTCTTTGCATCCTACCTGCAACGGCCCCTGATGTCACTGTTGCAATTATTGGAGTTTTTCTCTTCTCGTCAACTTTAGCCAAGAATTTAAAGAGAAGTCCATCTTCTGCCATCGCATAAATTATTCGAGGCATCGGAAACATGGAACCAAGGAGACTATAGACACAGGAGAGAGAAATTGTCTGCTTACATCACCTCCTGCTGAGCACTGTCACACAAATGAAAGCAAGTTTATGGCAGTATGAACAATGAACAGGTGGCTTTCATTCACTTCAGCTTCTCCTTCACGGGCTCCCTCCAAACACTGATGTTACTGATAGCTGGCAAATGAGGTGCAATTCTATGATTTTGGATGCCTAAACTTAGCCATGGGGCATCAAACCAGCCTGACATTCGGGTAGTAAAGGAGTTGCAACTTCTGTGAGCCTCTATGAGTTGCTCACCTAATTGAATATGCCTGAGTTGATCTGAAATAGACCTCCTGAGTGCAGGAGAATGTGACATATTCTGCCTCCAGCCTGCCCTGCCTCCCATCCAGATGGCTGTCCTGCAGGTCACCTGCAGACAGATGGCCCTGGATATGGTAAGCCCCATACGCTTCAGAAGATGCACCCTGCATTACCTGACATGTCTGCTCTCCACCCAGCAGGCCAGGATGTCTTGCACCTAAACCGTGCTTGTATAGTTGCCTCCATGACTTAGTCACTCAATCTATATTTGTATTCTTGAAATGCACCTGCTGGGTCTTCTGCTAAGATGGGAGTTTCTGAAGTGATATTGGTCACAGGCATCTCTGATATCTATCTCAGGGTGAAATCCTGGTACTTTTGAAACCAATAGCTCTGAATTTCAACCCTGGTATCTGCTTCATGTTTTAAAGGAGCTGGAGATACACATTTGCCTTGAGAGGTGCAAAAAGGAAGAGCAGTGTCTTACCTTGTAGAAAGTGCACACAAGGAACCAACAGCCACTGCATAATTGGCTCCATCCCAACCCACATATTTAAAGGCATTGGGTAAAGGGCTATTGGTATCCAGCTGGTAGTAAGGCATCATGAGTGTCAGGGCAGCCGACACACCAAAATAAGCCACAAAGCAGATGAGAAGAGATGCCACAATGCCAATAGGAATGGCCTTCTGCGGGTTTTTTACCTCCTCACCTAAAAGAAAGAAATTTAAATATCAGCTAAATCACAAGCAAGAACTTTATCCCTACCTAGGGCATGCTGTCCGGGGCTTTCAAAGGTTCTGTGGGCACTGAGGTGTCCTTTGACCATAATGCTGCCAGTGGCCTGCTCCATCCACTTGGCATACCACAGCTGTTTGCTTCCATTTCTACTGCTCCTGTCAATCCTTCTGACAGGCATTTGTGGAAGCCTTGTAAACTCCGGCACAGAAAGAATCTGGATTAAAAACAGTTCTTTCCCCAAAACAGATTATCCTTCTATACTCCTTCTATCCCACTGATGGTGCAGACCCAAGAAGAGTTCAATGATCACAAATGATGGAACAACAAATTATTGTGCAGCTGTAGGGCAAATCCTTGGATGACCATTTTAGTTGCATCTGTGCCAGAATCAATACACTCTGAACATGGCACCATAGGTGACCAGTACCAGGGAAAGCACCTGAAAATCATACGGATCTTTGAAAATTTTTCTTAAAAAACGGACCCCCTCTAGTTTTTATGGAAATTTTTCAACCAAGTAGGGACAAATGTGTAAAAAACAAAATTCCTCAGAATACAGGCAATGATTACTTACAAAGCAGATTTGTGCCTTCCCTGTCCTACAAAGCTGCTCTGAAAGCAAGAGCTCTTGAGGTTTAGCATCTCAGGGGGATGAACTGATAAACACAGATGCATACTCCTACAAGTCAAAGGCAGATGAACGTGTTTCTCCAACAAGGAGAGGCTCTAAGGCTGGCTTGAGTAATGGAGGCAGCACTTCTCAAACTCCTTGCTTGGAACAAGAGGTGGTATTGCTTTTTCTGTCTTTGTGATGATTTCTTTTTCCCTCCCAACTTTGAAGCAACTCAGTTCATGCCAAATGTGAAATTCAGGATAATCTCCTTTCTCCAGGGAACTCAGATTCTTCTTAGCCAGAAGAAATATGACAACGCTGATGGCTTTTCTCTCTAAATGAGATCTCTTAACCTTTAGAGATAAAAATTCCTCCTGATTCTGAGGCACAGCTTTAGGGTGTAGATGACTCCCCAGAGGCTTCCTATTTCTCTGGCTCTTCAAATACTCCGAGTCATAAGAGCTTCTTCAGCTGAAGGCACTGAAGAACCCTATTCCAGAATAACCTGCTGATTAAAGCACCACTTGGAATTAGAGACTCAAACTTTCCCAGTCATACCAGGTGTCTAAACCCAGGCCTTGTGTGTTTGCCTTACTGGTAAAACTGGACATGTTTTCTGTGGAGTCTGACTTGAACCATCAGTGACCACCCACAAGATTGGGCCCTGCAGACAAAGAAGGTGGGAAGAAGCTTGTGGGTTACACTGTCTATCTGCCTGCCACAGCAGCTAGAAGTCAGCACTCAAGCACCCAGGGACTTGGACAAACTCAGCACTCTCACTGTCAGGAGCAGCTGAGCCAAAAGTCTACTTGAACTGAGGTTCAGAGGGACAACAAATGTGGTGCCCTGAATTCCCTATTATCTGTGCTCTGCAACATTACTAAAAGTCAATCTACCAAAAACCAGGTTCATAACCAGAATGAAGACATCTTCCCTCTTACCTGTAGTAGCAATACAGTCAAATCCCACAAAAGCATAAAAACACGTGGCTGCCCCTGAGAGGACTCCTTTCCATCCATAGGGCATAAACCCTCCAACACCGTAGAGCTTTTCTTCCTGTGTTTGACTAAAAGGCATGGTACTGGGTTAGAAGTAATCCTGCCTAGGTGGGAGTAACAAAGCTATTCACGTAGCTCATATCAAAATCCAAAGCTACAGTTTGAAGGAACAGGCTCTCCCTTTCACATGCCAGCATACCAATACCAAGCAAAACACTAAGCCTTACCCACTGCTGAGCTTTGCACTGGCCTGCAACAGCCTGGGGAACGCACAGAACAAAAATTGTTCATGGTGTGTTCCCACCACCTGTTTTGTAGGGTGGATAAAAATGTCTTGGCTAAGACAGGAGGAAAATATTAAAAATTCTCTCCTAATATTACTGCATGTGTGTAGACATACATACTCATTTAAACAGAAGCTTTTGAAAAAGCACAACATGTAATTCTAAAAGCTGAAGACTGAGAAACATGTAAACTATACACTTGTCACCTAAGAGGCACTAGGATGAAGTGTGGGTGAGTAGACATGAGAAGAATGCAGGGTTCAATGACTGTCTAAAATCCATCCAATCTTCCATTCTCAAGTTCAAAATTCCTTGTGCCAAGCCCATACTCAAACCATGCTTGTAACCCTGAGGGAGGAGTGGAGCCTGCAGCCCTGACACATCAAATGCTTTGCTGAGTCTTATTCAAAGTTCATTTAAGTCAACACACAGACATATGCTGATCCCAGTGCCCTCTGGATTGTGACCCCAGATCCATGTGTCTCTGTTGAGTGATATATAAAAAACATATCCTTCAGTTTAAGAGACTTAAGTCACTTTTTTCAGTGAAAAGCCTTTGTAAAGATGAATTAAGGCAATTAAACTACAGTAAATCCCAAATCTGTAAGTCTTATCGGGCGTAAGCATTTGAACTCTCTCATACAAACTCTGTTGAGACTTAGATGAAAACTGGCCTGTAGAACACAACCTGAATATGGAATACTCTGGAAATAGTGATAATGTAAAGAAAACCCCAGACAATTTTACAAAAATACTAAGTGCTACAGGTCAAAGAGCTACAGCTATGCATTGAAACTATTGCACTAATTGCTCCTTGCATGGGAATAGCAGCAGGGAAGGAGGAGGGACCTGCCCTATAAAAGCAATTTGTTTCCAGCAGGTTGAATTTTGCAGAGGCTCAAGAAGCGGCTTTTACACAAGCTAAATTTGACCCACACAACATTTATGACTCTCGACAGATTGTGCCAAACTGCACTTCCTTGCAGGCCAGCATAAAGGGTTTAGATAGCAAGCCAGGACTGAGCTGATGTATGTGGAGATACTTAAAGGCCCTCAATCTGTGTTGTACAGTCTCAAGTAAAAATGAATAGCTTTGCCTTACCGGTAAGCCTTGTAAGCTCCTTAATTTTAATCTTGCATAGGGCGACTGAATTTTGGCCAAGTAGAAAAGTATCATTAAAAACAGATTTGTGATATGCTTGCTGCAATGCATTAAAATAATCCACAACTTGCCTTCATCTTATTGAGGCATTTAGGACAAGGTCTCCAAAAGGTACAATGATGCCTCAAGGATTTTGCTCAAGTGTCCAAAGAAAGTACACAGCTATACTTGGACATGGCTTCATACAGGCACCAGAGCCAACCTGGTGCAGCCTTGAGTAGCAGGTTCTCTAAAGAGCTCTTTTATCTCAAACTTGGATGTCATACTGGTCATGAGACTAGAAATGGTCAGCTCTGCAACAGGGCCCACGTTGACACAGAGTATTCCTAGCAGTTTTAGCCCATCAGCACAGCCTGCTTGCAGCAAACACCCACCAAAGTCAGCTTTGCCTCCAAGGTACTTGGCAAAGGAGGCAACCATCCTATTCACTGGTTTTCTAATTCACTCCACAACTCCCCTACAAACTTGCCGTTGGAAACGCACCAGCTTCTGAGACGAGAAGGAAAGATCCAACTTACTTGTTTCCATAAATGCTGTGGCTCATGTTGTAAATGTCCTGTTCAGTCAGATGCCAGTTTTTAACAGATCCTTTCACGAAGCCGGAGATCACAACAAAGCCAAGGACAAGGATGTTGATGCAGGTGAACACCTTGTTCACCAGAGCAGATTCTTTCACTCCAAAAATTAAAAGCCCTGGGGAAAACATGGCATATTGGCAGTCAGGTATTTTGCCACCAGGCACAGGCACTAGGGACTCACAGACATAGCCCAACTCTGTTCATGCTGTGCTCTGCCCAACTTGCCACACTTGGTTTCTCCACAAAGCCAAGTAGCCCAGGTTTAACTCACCCAGAAGTAGAATGAGGACTCCAGCCCAGACATTACTACTGCAGAATGTGACACATCTTCCCACCCACATCCCATGTGGCACTTGCCTCTGGTAGAGTGCTTTGCTTACACAGCTAAACTGCTCCTAGAGCATTCAATGCCAGCTCTGGTCACCTCATGCCGCTACGCTGTGCCACCTAGATACAGCTTCAAACTCCATCCAGAGACCTAGAGAAAGCACCCCATGAGGTTTTTCATGAAGGAACACTGTCTTAGAGATCTTGGCCAAATTAAGAAGTTATGAACAACATTCAGTTTTCCTTAGAAACAGGGGAAACATGAGGAGGGACCAAATCCAGGAGGATTCTCCTTTTAGTAGTTACTTCAAGTGCTGAGGACACCGAAGAAGGTGGCATCTTGGGAATCCTGCTCCCATTTAAATCAGCAGGAGTCCCATGAGTTCAGCAAGAGCAGGATTTCAGCCTGGTCTTAAGATCCCAAGAAGAGCATGGTTACAGGCTTTGGCAAACAGAATCTCGCTGAGGCACAGCTTAGCTCTTTGGCTCCTGTAACTTGTATTTGCTCTTCAGGTGCCTGATTTTTAAGAACCAAAACCTTTAATCCAAATCTAAGGCTGAGGGAGGACACAAAAAAACTTCATACAGGCCCTCAGGAGAAGAGAAGGACAACACAGTGTCCTTTTACTGCTACTTCAAGGGACTTCAAGGAGAGGGAAGCATCCTGTGCACTCACCTTTCCTTCTCTTAAGACCGGAAATAAGGTGACAGCCATATCAGGGAAGCACGTGATAAGACTGCATACCTGCTCATGAAAACATGTAAGGTACCTTGTAGAAATCTGAAGCTTAAGATAGAGCAAGTAAAAATAAACTTGTGGTGCTTGTATTTGGGACAAAGCTGCTCATTCAGCAGCTTTTTTTTTTCAAAGAATGGTTTGCATTTTTCATGCAAAACCAGGGAATTTGCTTCATGCAGGGTCATAAAGCCATCAGTAATACATATAATTTTACACCTTGGTAGCATTAAAGTAAAGTAGCATTACAATTTTGTAAATTGTATCTGAGATGCAAATTGTATCTAGATTCCAATTTGAAATTAGAGCACTTCCTATTACATACAAATGAACAATGAGGAAAATCTTCACTCCCATTCAGATGTAATCCTGAAAACAAAGGGTTGCTATTGACTTCAGCAGTCGTCAGTATAGTCCTAGATCCAAATGCAAACCCAGATGCATAGCCCACACTGTGAGAAGGTCATTCTGATCAGAGTGGGAAATGTCAGGATAACCTTGTTAGTGTGACACTGCAGCTTCTGTGTTCTGGAAACCACAGAGGAACACATAAGAAGTGTAATCTTTTAAATTTGCCTAAACTTGGTAATGCTTTGCAAGATCCAGTTGGAGCAGAGGTAAATACTCAGATTTTGACCTTACAGGATTTCAAAACTTTTTCAAATTATGATCAAAGCCTTGGCACATTTTTAGGGAAAAAAAAAGAGGCACTGACTGTTTATCACACATTTATTTCTCTGGAGTCTTATATTCACTTCTGCAAACTGAAGCCCATATATATATCTATTTAAATATATTATATATATTTTTAAATATATATTTAAAAAAAACACAACAGAAGTATATGAGAGTATAACTGAGTCTATGGGGTTTTTTCCTCAATTTTCTATCTCAAGGCACCAAAAATTGGCAGATAGTCAAAGGGGGAATAAGGTTAATAGACCAACTGTATGAAATTCTTGTATAATAGGATTTGTGGAGGGAAAGATTAAACTTCCATACCTGATTGAGGATAACAAGTCATCTTTTCTTTTCCTCCTTATATAAAATTTGATTGAAGGTTTTAAAAGTGGCTCAAAAATATTGAAAATGCTTCCCTCTCATTAAAAAACTTATAAACAGGCTATGCCCTGTGCTAACTCCACGGCAGCTATGTAGGTCAATCCAACACTTGCAGCGAAGAAAGAGTCTCTAATACGTTGTCCAAAATAAATCAGGACTTCATGCTCATTCCAAAAACAAACAATGAAATTACAGAAGGAGATCCAAGACTCACATTCCCCCCCTCAGTGTTTCACCTGTTAGGATGATGATTATCACCACGGCAAAGATGTCTGGGTACTTTGCTAGCACTCCGGGAGCATCCATCGTCATGTACTTTTTACAAAAGAGTTCAATGTGCTTCCCTATGATTTCATCAAATGTTGCACTCCAGGCTCTGGCCACGCTTGAGGTTCCTGCCAGAGGACAGAAAGGACAGAGATCACCCTTTGTGGCTGGCACATGTTCCAAATCAGGGGCACCTTGCAAGGGTTTTTGCCATGGAGGGCCTCAAAGCAACATTACATGCGCTCCCAGGTGGTGGGAGTAGCCTTTCCTCTGCATATCCAGCCCACAGCCTGTGCTCATGTCTGGCATCTGCTCTGATGGCAACATACACAGGTGATGGGTCTCAGACTGATGCCCAGCTGGCAAGATGAAAAAAATCCTTTTAGTTTGTCTTCTTCATAAACCTCAGCTTTGCCTTAGATACTGCCTCCTTTTGCTTACACCCCCGGCAGCCTGACCTTCCCTCAAACTTGTTCATTTTTGTTACCACAGAGGTCCAAGTGTTGTGCTAGCAGAGGTCCCTGGCAGCCCCAGCTAGGTGACTGCAGCCCAAGCAGAGGGACTTCTCAGAAGCCAGCTGCCCTCCAGCAGAGTGATGCCTGGACCACAACACTCACCTGCTCTGTACTCTGGCAACATGCTGGTCTGCTCCAACCTCCCGGTGCTAGAGCATTTAAGCAGTATAAAGACTCAGATACAATTCACAGGTTATCTGAGCATAAATCAGCCTACTGGAGAATGCTGGTAATGATCCCAGCAGGTGGCACGACTCCCGCCTGCAGCAAGTGCTCAGACTTTGCCCTCTGGGTCCGCTCTTTGCTGTAGTTTCAGGAACACCCACCTACGTGCAGCTTGCTGCGTGCACACTGAACCTGTGGTCTCAGGATGACAAAGTTGGGGATGTTGTCTGGGCTATAAGAGTCACTTCAGAGAAGTGAAATAGTAACAATGAAAAGCTACCACCAGACAGTGAGAGCATTTTTAAAAGTAAGTAGGTTTAGGTAAAAGCCAACTTCTCCATCTCCCACATTAAAGTGGCTACCTTTACACTTCAAATGTCTTATACAGTACACTATATATAACTGAACCTAATTGCATGATATAATTACTACTGTACATAATTACCTAATTTAAAAAAGAGGTTGGTTTGGTTTTGGTTTGCAGAGCAGTTCCTCAGAGGATGACATCTGGGGTCCCCTTCCACCCAGAACAGTTTGTTCTGACACACTCACCTGTGAGTGGGTGTTCAGGTCCCAGCTCCGGCACCTGCAATCATGTCAAATAATGTCCGTGCTCACCTACAGCTAAATCCTCTGCAGCAGCACCTGCAGCACAGCTGGGAACACTCACAGCCCCAATCCAGGTTTGCAACAGCATAAAAATAAGCTGCAGAACAGACCTGTTAGGAGACTCTTCTGCTCACCAAGACAGCAAAGCGCACAGTGTGAACACCTTTAATGAGGAGGGACATCATTGCCATCAATTTGATCTTGAAAAATCCCAAAAGTTATTGTACACCACATAATAATTTTTCTGGTTAACTTTGGCACAATTGGAGAAAAAAGACTATTTTAGTGCCTTTTTCTTTTTGTCCTAGCTCTAGTATTTCATGTTCTAGGACAGGAACAACCAGCTCCTGCACGTGTTACATTAGATGCCAGTTGCTTAGATGCCAGTTCCACATAGTTATCAGCCATTCGTCCTGAAGTCTCTCTAACGAACAGCCTTGAGAGGAATCTGACATTCTTCCAACACCACGGACACCTGGATAGTATCTTCTTGTTGCTAGAGAGCACAGTGCAAAGACAGTTAGCTTGTACCCAGGAGGATTTACTAGTTCTGGGTCAGCATAACCTCAGGAGATTTGATCTGAGTCCTGCCTGCCGCTCACCACTCCCAAGAGAACTGCTGAGCTCAGGTGCTGGACTCCCTGCAGAAACAGGGATGCTGTTACTCATCGTACTACCAGCTCCCACCAGCTTCCAGTTCCTGAAATGTGTCTCACAATCTGGCATGGTTCCCCAAACCTACATCAACACAGAAGAAAGTTTATAGTAGATCCTAGTTCTGGACACCTTCTCCCTTCTCTCTAGATCATAACTAAGCAGTTGCATGCCCATTTTTTCTTATCACCCACCTCCAAGACCCCACACCAGCCTTCCCCCAAGTCAAGTGACTTGAATTAATTAAAAGCTACTGGTCATGCAACCTGGGACCCCAGGATTTCTTTCTCTACCACCACAATACTTTTTCTCAACAAAGGGCCTGAGAACCTCAGAATGAAAACACCAGGTTGGCTGAGCCCCTTAGAGGAGCAAGCTCCGTCTCAGTGGCATGCTTGGCATTTTCTCAGCAAATTGAGAAAAAAAATTGGTTTTCTGCCCCTCTCAACCCCTGGCTCTGAAGTGCAGCCTGTGCCTGTCAACATATCTTTCTCCTCCACACCCCTGAAACTGCTGGCAGTTGTCCTTGCTCACAAGAGGGGCAATTAGCACTGAGAGAAAGGCTGGATAAGATAAAGAAATGAGGCCGCCTACACCTCATATCCTCCCTCAGCTCTTTTTCCTCCTTAGCCACCACCCTTCCTCACAAATTATGAGCAAGGCAGTTTGCAAAGACACATTTTTGACACAGGACTGAAACAAAAGTAACAAAGTTGTGTTTGAATACATTCATGGATAATATCTACTTATTTTTACTGAACTTTCCGCCTTGTGATAACACACTGTGCAGCCAATTCTGAAATAAATCTAAGCCAACTGTTCAAAATCCATTATGAGAGGGTAAAAAAAAAAATCTCAAAAATACCACTTTGAGCCCAGATCCTGAGCATGTAAGATTCAGTAGGCAAATCTTTTCATCATGCATTTGCAGAATCAGATTCTGGGACAGCATCCATGGCTATGTTAGTCATTTTGGTCGTCCAGTATCATGGTGGGAAGGGGCTCAAAACCAATCAGATGAGGAGCACGAAGGATACGATTAATCACTACTTTTCTGGAACAGAAGAAAAATCATCAAGAATTCTGTTCAATTTTTCTACATGAGGCCTAAACAGAGTCCATTTTAGAAGTCTGGAGGAAATTTTATGATTACTTTTTTTAAAATTATTTTTATCCCCTCCTTGCAGTGAATGTTATTCACAAAAGAACCACAGGACTCAGATTTCCTAAGGAGATGAGTTTAATTGACTCTGGCTTTTCATATTCTCATTTTAATTTAAAAAAACCCAAACAAACAAAAAAACAAAAACAAATAAAAAAACCCAAAAGAAAGAAACAAACAAAAAACCTCCGCAAAAACCAACCAAACAGAAAAACCCCAAAAACACAAAAGGAGGAGGAGAAGAGGAAAATGTTTCAAGTAACACATGAAGCAGAGCCAGCATAATCTCAGATAAGCAACTGCTATGCCACTACATTGTTCTTGATCTGATCTTACCCTCCAAGCACCATAGAAACTGAATTCCAAAGTAATACTTATATATCCCATAAAATGCATTAAAAAAAAAACACCTCCCTTTAATAATATATCATACAATCGGTTTTCACCTTAACAAGCAAGCTTTCACTCTCAACTGGCAAGTCAGTTGCTGCCTTAATTACAGGTGTGATGACAAGCAGTCTACCTAGAAATGTGTTTGAAAAGACATGAATGCTTAATTAGCAAAGTGTGGCTTAGTTTTAATGTATCAGCTGAGTTATACAGCACATGCTCTGAGCTTGATCCAGGGCATCTCCTAGTGGGAGTCAAGGACTTAGAAGGGATTTGGTTTGCACTTTCCAGACTGTGAACCTGCAGATCATCCTAAGCTTAATTCTGCAGCCATTCACAAGAGCAAACTCTGATCTCCAGACACTTTAAATAGATGCCAAAGGAACCAGAATTAATCCTTGATCAGCTGTGAGTACAAATGTTCTGTATAAAAGCACCTTTCCATCAGCAGCTCCTTTCTCAGCAGAGGAAAACAAGCTTTAGCGCCCTGGCAAGTGTGCAGCAGCCAGGAAATGCCAAAGGGACAAGGTAGAGATTTGGAGGAAGTCGCAGCAGCAATGAGTCCACACGAGGACAAACCCTCAGCAGGCAGCATACACTCACATTGCTGACCGGCAGGAGCCACCACCACCAAACCCCCGCAGATGAGTCCTGAAATCCTTTTCGAGTGCAAGAGTGAAGCATCTATTCTGTAACAGTAGCACAGGCACCCAAACAAGGCTGAAGTTTCGGACCAGGCTGAACGAAATCCAGGGTGTCACAGAGCACCCACCATACTTACCAATAACATAGGAGAGGATTAGATTCCACCCTGTGATGAAGGCCCACAGCTCGCCCACAGTCACGTAGCTGTAGAGATAAGCTGATCCCGTCTTAGGAACTCGGGCACCAAATTCTCCATAGCAGAGTCCGGCCAATACCGAAGCCAAGGCAGCAATCAAGAAGGAGATAACGATGGCAGGCCCTGCGTTTTCCCGTGCCACAGCTCCAGCCAGTACATAGACACCTGCACCCAACGTGCTGCCTACACCCAGAGCTACTAAGTCAAATGTGTTGAGGCATCTTGAGAGCCGACTGTCTTCTCGAGTGCAGTCCACATTTTTCCGGCGAAGAAGCTGGTTTCCAAAATTGGTAATTTTCTGACACTCCATCTTTGTGTTAGAGCCTGCAAGAAAGATGCTGCTATCAACATCCAGACCAGAATACCCTCCTGAAAGAGCATCACTGCACAGGTACAATGCCACAGCCCTGTTACATTTCAACAAATCAAACTGCCCACTTTCCACCTTTTTATATGGCAAAACGTCTCCTTTTGCATTTTACCTGGACTTAGCACAGGGAATTAAAACAAACCCAAAGCCTTTTCTGCTTCCAACTCCCAGTCATACCGCAAAGCCTGTGCAATCCTGGGAAAGAAGCAGCACCCCAGTCCAGCTCCCACCCCACTCCACAGTCACCCAGTCAACACACAAGTGGGCAAGCCAAAAATGTAAAGTCCATCTTTCAGATTTCAGAGGGGTTTTCATATTCTGGGTATGAGTACTTTAAAAGTCAATGTCCCAGTTGTCCCATTCATCACACTTTGGTTAACACTGCAGAGAGCTTGCAGAGTGCACAAACCCAATACTGCTGGGATGAACTTAAATCCAAGAATGTTGTAGGGGCATAAATAACACATCGCAACCTGATGGGTGTCAGCCTGTAGGAACAGCCACTCCAGGATAACCTTCCCTGTAAGATGCATTGTACAGACATTAGATTCTCAGAACCAACTGCTTTGCTCTAAAAATCTACTGGCTGTGTGGACGCAGCCTCCAAGGATGAACCTCATCTTCCATCTCAGACAGCATTCTGTAGCTCTGAGAGCCCAACCCTGATATCCACACTGCACCAATAAGATTCGCTTCAGCAACAAGGCTTTAAAAACGTTTCTTTGTTAATTATGAGAAAAGGTTCTTCCACTTAGATGCAATGCTGGACTGAGGTGTACACTTTTCAGCAGTACACATTGCACACTAACATCAATACTATGATGAGAATTACATGTAGGCAAAAATATTACTAAAGGCAATTTACAGTATGGTTCAGTGAGATTGGTACTTCATCAGCTCCAGCTAAAACCCAGTGTAAAAGGTGGGAAAATACATGCTAAGAAACTTAATTAACTGAGTGCTGTTAAATCCATGCTTCAATTTTGTCACCACAGCATCAACTACAAAACCAAAAATCCTCTTCACTTCTCTGAGACACCAGTCATAAGCCCTGGCTTAAATCCCTTTCTCTTGGCTTTATGCTAGCTCCCCCACTACGAGAAAGTAATTACAACTGCAGGAACAGGGCTGAGGATTTACAAGCCCCACTGTGTCAGGAATTGTCTCCCACCAACAGCTCTCAAAGATGCTCCCAACAAACACGGATTCAGACAAATGGAGAAAAGCAGGTCTTACAAAAATCTCGTTCCACTAACCATGGGAGTTCCCAGTGCATACAGAGAGGGAAAACTATCTTCTCCCTTCGGTAGGAAGACAGACATAAGTCTTTATGTAAGTGCATTAATATGTCAGATTGTTCACGAAGCCTCCTTCTGACTTCAACCTGAAACAAATTCATGCCAACTAGGATTGCTTTTGGCCGGACACCTGCCCACCTCTACAAAGCTGGGACAGGGCAGTCCTGAACTTTGAACCGGGTTAAACAGACAAGAAGAGTGCAGCACTGAAGCATTCCCTATGAATTTTGTTGCCTTCTAGGACAACACAAGTCCCAGGTTTTGCCCAACTCCCATCAGAGTGATGCAGAGATCCCACCAATGCCTCCGTCCTATGAAGACCACAGCAATGGGGCTAACTCATCCTCTCTTCTCAGCACTGATGCTGGTTTACATACAGCCTGGAGCTCCAGGGAATAGGAAGAATTCTAGTGCTGTGCACCAAGAAAAACTGCTGCAGAAGATACAAAAAAATACGTCCAAATAAAACAAAAAAAAAAATCCCTGCCATAAATTGCGCCCAATTATAAGCAAGATACACAGAGGAGATGTGCTAATGAATTTATTTTCCAAAGTCAGTGTGAAAGACAAGATCAGTTTGACACAGAACCAAACTCTGGATTTCAGGACAAACATGATTTATTCTGAGGCACAGAAACATCAAGACATGCCAAAGGACTGCTGAAAAACAGTTTAGTTCTTGCTAAGTCAATATGGCAATGTTTAGACATTCAATGGCCCAATCAGTTGAGTTAGAAACAATATAGAAGACAACAGGGAAGGTCCAGCTGACGCTGTTAATAAAGACAGAAAAAGGAATGGAGATAGAGAGATGGTCCTCCTCAGGGAGAAGCTGAGTGATGAGCTGGTGAAGTCTACGAAGATGCAGTGCAGGTGGGCAGGGCTCACATGCCCTTTGCACAGAGCCCTGGTGAGGTCTGGATGGGCCTCTGAGGCTGAGCTGGACAAACCACAGGGGAATGCCAGAGAAACTCAAGAGATTTTTTTCAGACATATTAATCCTTGGTGACGCTACAGGTCCAGGCCTCCCCAGACCCCAGTAATTTATGCGGTTTTGTGTTCCTCAGGACCTTCAAGTTGACATCAACCTTGCTGAGCACACTGGATTTCATTCTACAAGGTACTGAACATTTCTTATGCAGAAAAGCAAGATGAGAGAGGAGGGTATCTTGCAGGGTTGGACCATGTAATGTGCAGAAGGAAAAGGTTTGTGATGTGCACTCATTCATCAACACATGTGGGTTTCTATGATCCCCACAACATCAGGAATAGGGCTGACCCTAATTGCCAGATGGCACTAATGATTCACTTGCTTGCAGAGTGTAAGTGACCTGCTGTCCCCACACAACGCACAAATCTCCAAGGACATGCTCTGTGGTGGACAAAAGCAAAAGGCAGAGGTCAGGCTGTGCAGCCTGACATTATCTTTGTCTAGGGAAGCGCCTCTAGGTGGAGGTGGACCAAGGTTCCCTGCAGGTGAGAGCCACTCTTCCTCCTCCTTCCACCACCACTGAAACCCAAGGAGCTGTGGAAGTCAAGCCTATTTCAGGAATTGGCTCAAGGAGGTTCTGGCTTCAAAAACACCCTACCTAATAATAATGATAGATCTTTTACTTCTTGCAGACCATTTACCTCACCTGGTGTCTTGCAAAACAAACATGACTTAGTGGTCCCAAACCAAAGGGTGTTTCAGCTCTGCATTGAAAATGAAGCTGTATCTGGTACCCAATGCCCTTCCTTGTCACACACATCATGAGAAATCACTCCTTTGGCAACAACAGGGCTAGGGAGGGGCAATGGCCCCAGGAGAGAAACAGCCCCTTAGTGCAAGGATGGAGGATCAGGGCATGAACTTGGCAAAGTTTTGGAGGGCAGGGCAGTATACAATTTATTCTTTAAAAAAAAAAAGAAATCTAGTGATTTCCTTCAAGTTTATATATCACTCCAGAGTATCCCGCAAGAAACATACTTCAAAATTATTTCATTTTGAAGTTCTCTTGGGCATATCTACAAATATTCACAGCTGTACTACAGCTATCAAGAAAAAAGCAGAACTTCTTATGGATAATTTGTTTAGAAGAGGGACTATTTAATTACGACAGAACTGGAAATTAAGATGAACATCCTGCAATTGGCTTAATGCCAGTGGACAGTGCTCTTCTAGCTCATCCCCAGATGCAGATATCAACTTCCTCCTGCCCAAAAAGCATCTCAAAGTCTAAGCATCTTCGTTATGAATAAAATGCTGCCTACAACCTGCAGGTAACAGACAGCTGCATGCTGGACACAGTACCCACACTGCAGCTGCATTCTGTGGCCCTCACAGTGTCATTCATCTCATAGACAACTGATCGCCATCCTAAGCACCTCTTACATGTTTTCATTGCTTTTGAAAGAACAGGTACCAAATCAACCTTTTGCTTTCAATTATATTCACTCTAGCTTGACAAAGAGACGTTCAATAAAGCCAAGTGGGATTTTTTTCAGGAGGACAATCTTTTGCTTTAGCAGGATGCAGTACAGAGGCCATTACACCTTTGCCCAAAACCTTTCCTCTGTATCATTTGTTATCTTTGCAATTGTATCAAAGGGTGATTTTGGCAGAGATTATTATTTTTCACTTCTCAGAAGTTGGATCCAGCTGTGAACTCGCTTTCTGAAACAGTCATTCTTGCCTTTGAAGTGAGGAAACGTGTTCTGGGCTGATTCCTCTCACTCCCACTCCCAGCCCCTTGAAAGGATGAGCCATTTTTTGAACCTACAGTCAGTATTTCTGCAGTATAATGCAGTCCTAATAACATAAACCAATATAAATTATTCCAGAAATGTTACCTGATGGTACATAACTACCTTCAAATTGAGGAAACTTGATTTGAATGAACATTTAGTTTTGTTCTGCACACGCCTAGCTCTCACCCCTGCTTTAGTTCCAATTCCTCCAATGAGAAACACCAAGCTGTGAGACCCCACCACTGAGACTCTGGGTAGGAAACACCTTCATCCCAAGGCTCTGGGTACCCTCATGTTTCAGCAGGAGATGAGGTCTTTGAGAGCGGTGGGAAGCAATGACATACTTAGATAATTTAGCAAGGCGGACCCTGGGGCAGAGGCCACATCCTCTGGTGAAATCCTGTCCCACTGAAGTCAACGGCAAAGTTCCCACCGATTTCAATTGTAGACAATTTCCACCCAGTGCTACTGGTCCTTGTCTTTTATTTACAATGCACTTTATGTTTGTTACTTTTGTTCCCTGTCCAAATTCTTATGCCTTGACTTTATTGTATTTTCAAATAAAATAAGATAATTCTTCTTCCTCTTATCTAGTGTCTAACACACCTATTGTATCAGGTCGATAGATTTCCTTCCCCATTAACAACATTTTTAAAAAAGACATTCTTCAAAACAAACCTATAAGAAAATAAGCAATCTTGCACGTGGTTAACAGTGGAAAGTAAACCATAACAAACATCTGTCCAGCTAAACATAAAATACCATGTGTAAAAATAAGCTGACAGGACACTCTTTTACATAAGCAGTACTCTCATTTCCTCAACAATTACAAGTTTTTCCAGCTTCTGAAAAACCACTCCTTATCTATTTCAAGACATTGCTGTCCCCCAGAATTTTCTTCTTCATGTTGCCGAAGAGCATAAAATTAAAGCCAGTTAAGCAGAACAAGGAGTTTTCTACTAAGGAAAGAATTAAACCTAAGCCTAACCCTGCTGCATGTCTAATGAATTCCCCAGGAACCTCCTTGGAGGAAGCGTGAGCAGAAATCCCCATTCCACATTGTCTCACATATGCTTACACCCATTTTGAAATGCGTGGAAAATGCCTACTGCCATCAGTACCCTTCTCTCACAGCAAAGTCATGTCCTGGGGACAGTCTCGTATTTGTTGAAGACCAAAACGATGCTGAGGAAAAATATACGCCACACAGCCTATACCATCATTGCTACTAGTTTGCAGAACAAAGAGCTTATGCTTGACAATGTGAAACGGTTTTGACCCTGTATTTTCAGTTTAAACACCGTCAGCTCCCTGAAAAAGCATGCACTGATGATGCCAACTTTTTGATCAACACATGGGTAACAAACCCATTTGGGATCCCTTTCCAAAAGGCTGATTTTGCTACTTCCATCCCCAAGGCACCATCATTCACAGAGAAGACCTACGCAGAAAAAGAAGACATGGAAAACCTCGATTCCTACTACTGCTGTGAGCATTACAGATATTTTTGGGGCGTCAGATTTGATTGCAGACTCCTAAATACAAAGAGATCATGTTGTAAGGGACCAAACTAGAACCACTGAATGTTTTTTGAAGCATCATTCAGAAAGCCAACAGCCACCAAGGCACATGAGTCCTGGGTGCAATCCCCTAACAGCATAAAGTAGGAATTGTGTCAGGTAAGTCCTTCCAAAATGTCTTGCCTTTAAAAATCTCCAGTATTTTGTTACTTTACTCTGCAACAAGCAACAGAGAAGAGACAAGTTGGTTACAGAAGATGCTGAACTTTCTCAGCTGACATTTGAACACCTATCTCAAGACATTAAGAAACAGAAGCAAACAACGTGGTATCCCTGAAGCTGCTGAAAGTGTCCCCATCAGCTGTGCTGGGCAAGGCAGGCAGTTTAGAGAAGACAGGCTTGGGACACGTGCTGAGAACCAATTCAGAGGCCGGGACTGTAGCCATTTGTCCATGTGTTGGTAAATTGTTCCCTCCCTAATTATCTTTTTTATTTTTCACATGTGTGCATATATCTCACCATATATTAATCTAGATTACATCAGAGTATATATATATATAAATGGACATTAATGTTATATTCTTTGACAATTCTGTCATTAAAAACCAAGATCAGCCACTAGCAAGGCATTTGCTACACAAAAGAAGGAGGCCACCCAGTTAAATACAAACTCACTAAATAAAGATAAGGGCACACACCTGTGTGGGTGTGCCATGTATACAATACACAGTCTTATTCACCAGCCTGATGGCACACTGTCCATATGAAAGGGACCACATCACTCTCTCTCCTCTGTTGAGTGCAGATCCTTAATCACCACGGGGAAGAGGTAGTGCTGGGGGACCAGCCCGCTGTCAGACATGGCTAGGCATGGTGCAGGTTTCTGTTCATCAAGCTCCTGAGTGTTAGGGACACTTCCAAGACAGCATCTCCCCTCCTCTCCAGGTGTCTCATAGACCTACAGGATTTCTTCCATTGGAAAAGGAGCAGTGAGGTGCTCTCCCCAATCCCTGTGCCACCCACTTACCAGCAATCAGTTACTGAAAAGAACACCAAGTCCCACTGGATATGAAGAAGGTGTGGATTTTCTAGTACTGCTTTGAGAGAACATCAGGGTGCTGCAGCTCACCCACCTGCTTTCCAAACTCTTACACCTACCAGCTGCACCAAGGTCCAAAAATCCTCTCCCATTCCAGCACAGCTTCTGAGATGGCAAAGAACATCCTTTTCCCCAAGTCCAGACAAGAAATCTCAACTTCCCCAAAATTTCAAAGCAGGCAAACTCCAATGTTTTGTCTCAATACCTGCAGAAAACTCCATCTGGGTTATCTGTGATGATACACAAAATTCATTTTGAAGTAAGCAGTCATTTTTGACCAAAGTAAAGGAGAGAGGTTTCTGCTGTGAAAGTCATGAGAAGAATGCTTGAAACTCTCAGAATTTAATGTTCAAAAATCTCCAAAATTAAAGTTGTGATGCCCTTTCTTCTACACAAAGCTCCAGCTGTGATTAATATCAGAACTGGCATACAGTAAACCATTCAACAGGTAAAAGGTTGGGTAGACATTAATTCCCCTCCTTAGCTACTGCAGAAACACACACCCTATCATGCTTAACTTGCAGTGAGGAATTTGATATGACGATCGCTTTCCAACTGTGGGCACAATGAAAGGCTGGGATGGGATACCATCCAAGTGTTGCAAGAACAGGTTAGAGAAATACCTTTTAGACACAAACTGCACCCTGCCTCGTAGCAGGGAAGACTCAGGTGCAGCCAGACAGCATGTTTGTTTTGGCAGGGTTAAATCATGAAATCAGATCCTTCTCTTCCCAGGCTACTGCATATCACCCCATAGCTGTACCAGAATAACCACCTGGGGAACTGTGCTGAAAACAGCAACACTTAAATGAACTCAACTTTGTGCCTACAGCTGACCAGGTAGCAAACCACTGCAGAGAGCAGTCAGGGCAGAGGAGAGGGATGTGACACTTTCCAGAATGAATTCCCCCCACCAAGAAGTACTAGCCAGTGAAAGGTGCCTTTAGGGCTCTCAGTCCTTTTAGCCCACACTTCAGATTACAGTTGCTGAGGATTCCCCATAAGCTCAAAACGGCACCCAGATGCTTGGAGGAGGACAGCGCTGTATTTGCCATCCACAGCTCCTCAGAGATCAAAAAGTTGAGGAAATGTCTTCCTGCCTAGCCAAAGGGCACCACACCTTTCTAATTGCATGAAACACTATTTTCTGATGAAAAAGCATTTAATTGAAAAGTCTCCCACCAGGTCTAGAACAGTATCCTCAAATAGTTCCTCAGCATGATTTCAAATTACACATTGCAAGAAAATTGCTTGATTTAACTCCCTCAATTTGTCATAAAACCCAAGGGGATCTCCACTGATAATTAAACTTCCCAAATGAGAATCTGAGACAGATTGCTAGGGATTCAACTGAAGTGACCCACAGTCTGCCAGGGACTCAGCCTTGGTGTTGAGCAGAAAGAAACTTATGTTTTGGGAAACAATATCAAGTGAGTTTCTCTCTCCTTAAAACCTGAGAAAATGAAGAAGAAATCTTTGCTTAGCCAAAACTCCTGGCCATGTCACTCAGCACACTCTAGTCATGGTCCTTGGGCAAGACTCCTTGGAAAAAGGTGGGAAATGTCCCTTAGGGGATAAGGAAGCAAGCTAGACAGAGATAGAAGTTAGTTTGTTATTAAAACAATAGCGGAGAAACAAACAAAACATTAAGTGCCCCAACCTTCATACAGAACAACGAACACAACCCTGCACAGACATGAGAGACATCCAATGAAACTGACACATGTAAGGAAGGAAAAGACTTCCCTGAACACTGTCATTCCACCAGGACCAAGGGCAGAGCTGAGGATAGATTTCTAAGGTGTGGATAAGGGGCAGATCAAAGTGGGTATAAATGAGTGGATTTTGCTATGTTCCTGAGCAGTGAGGAGCAGGTATGTCATGGTGAGCAGTGGCAGCTCCAGCTGGAGGCAGGGCCATGGGGCAGCAGCAGATCCTGGCCACCCTTGCCAAGCAAACCATGAGCATCCTGCCCAGGTGACAGGCTGGACCATGGACCTGGGTTTGGTCACCCCCATGAACCAGCATGTCTATGGGTCAGATGTTTCTCAAATACACACACTCCCAGCACTGGTGCACCAGTGCTGCTGTGACAGCCAAAAAACTTCCTCTGTTACCATAGCAGGTACTGACCTGAAGTAAAGAATCCCTTTACTGTGAAAGCAGAACATTGTTTCTGTGCACAAGGCGGAAGCGTTTGAAGAGCTTTTTCAGAGGAAATGCTCTGTAACAAACCTCAGGGGAATTGCTCACACAAGGGAGAGCTCAGCCTGTGCTGGACACACACTCGCTCAGGGAGTAAGGGGAGCAGAAGTTGTACATGGTCAAGTCACAGGGCTGCCTGTGCTTTAAGCCAAGATGATTCCAGGCTTCTGAGATGGGTTTTGCTATCCTTGTGTATACAAATTAAGCACTCAGGATCAGGATGTATAGGGCTTTGAGCAATCCCATGGCAGGTGGATTGGACTATATAGATCTTAAAAGGTCTCTTCCAATCCAAATAATTCTAAGATTCTGTGAAACATCAAAGTGTGCTACATCACTCCTTTAGGCTTATGCAATCAAAACAAAATCATTAGAAAGTAATTATAATACATATGTATTAGTTTAGGAGTTTTCCACTGATTTGCAGGCCATTCAAGGGCTTGCCCCAGGCAGAACTCCAAGTCAGACCAGCCAGCCTTGTACTCTGATGTGGCTGTTGGATAGTGACTCAACACAGCAGAAGGATTAAGAAAAACTTTCCTTTCCTGAAGAAACCAAAGTCAATTTCTCATTGAACATGCCAGATGAATTACAAATATGTTAAAACCCTCTGAGGGCACTTGTACGACTATAGTTCTAATATTAAAGCATTCTGATTTACACCCTATGAAAGAGAAGCCTAGCATGAAAGGAGCTAAAATGTTTGCTTTTAGACTCAGTATTCCCACATTCCAGCCATAATTCAAGGGCTGGAGAGGGATCAGCTCATTCCAAGCCTCACATGTTCGTCATTGCAGGCACAGACAAGTACTTCACATCCCCTTGGCTGGTGCGTGCAGCCACGTACTCTCCTGCAGCAGAGCAATGACTGAATGCTGATCACACCCTCTGACCAGACATACCCCATTAACCAGGGTCACTCAGTGCAAAAGGAGACAACAGTGCACAACTTGGATGGGCCCCCAAGCCCCGGCTGCCTGGGAACATGAGGAGCTCCCTCAGCAGGGAGCCCTAACTGAGGCAGTCTGGGCAGGCCAACCCAAGGCAGAGGGGCATGCTGAGCACTGATGGTGTGGCCACGCTCCCAGTGTAACTGGGATATGGCAATGTTCCAACTTGCTGACAGTTAATGACACCTCTTCCCTAGCAGTCCATGACATGCCTCACCTGGGGCTGTTACTTTGGAATGGGAATTGGGTTGGGCAGGGCAGGGCAGTCATGGACCCTAGCTGCTAGGACTACAAGATGTGTCCACATTAGTGTAGTCCAGGCATACAGTGACAGAAAAATGGGGGCTGAGGACGGTGGTGGAGTAGAGGAGATAAAGTATGGGGCTGTGTGAGGGATAAAGAGGGCAGGTGATAAAAGCCACCCGGCACCCTTCCTGGTTCCCTCCAGGAACGCAGCCAGGATGTGCAGGGATGATGGACACCACACTCATCTCCCAGCCCGCAACAAAGCACTGCTTGTTTGGCCATCCCTACTCATGTCAGGGTGGTGGGCAGACATTCCTGGCCTGAGGTCAAACCATCCCAGCCATGACTGCCCAACCTGGCCAATGCCACTACCCATGCTGTCTTCAGGCTTACAACAAAGTGCCCACATTGCCTCATCGCCCCACCTTCCCCCCCTTTCCCAGCAGCTACCCTCTCACCATCAAGAGCAGAGAGTGTGGCTAAAAATGAACTAGTGTTTAGGAATAGTAGTGATTCAGAGTTTGTGAGGTTTTGCAAGCACTACACTCAGTTTCCATGGCAGCTTCACCCATGCTCTCGCCTGCTGTTAAAACCTCACACTCCATAAATCATCCGCTTTGGTTTCAATGTTTGACCCAATCCTGCCTGTCTCCTACAGTTGCTCAGAGCCACACACCACCAGAGCCAGTAAAATCCCTTATTCAGAAGGACAAGGGCAACCAACCACCAAAAAAAAAAAGCATTAAAAAAATGCATATAAAATAGGATTACTAGTCTGTGTGGAAAAAAACCCTCTGTCTCAGGACTGTTTTGCAAATAATCCCACAAGCCATCACGGCAAAGACTTCACAGTTCCTAAATTGATGTATTTTCAACAAAATGCCTTAGAAACCTACATCCATTTTAGGCATTTAAGTCTAAAATAAGTACAGAACATGGTAAATGATAAAAGCATGATGTTTGATCAGTATGTCATTGGGGTAACCAACCAGCCCTGTTTTTATGTAGAGATATCAGAGCCCAGTTTTGATATATTCTACCTAAATGAATCTTACCCAAAAAGAGGCAAAACGTTGATGTGCAATTTAATTTTACAGTGAGGTAGGCATAGAAGTTTTTTTAGCTTTTGGTAAATACTCTCTTTTTAGCTGCAAGTTCACCATTCAGTTCCTTCTTGCTCCCTGACAGGAGAGCTATCGTCTGAGAAGAGTTCTGACTCCAACTAACCTAAACATTCAGGGCTGCAAGGCTGCTGACAGGGAAAGGCTGGGGAAAAGATCTGTCTAAGCACAGCACATTTCATATCAGAACTTCTCTCAAAAGCATAACAAAAGCATTCCCACTTCTGTCTGGGATCAAATCAAAACTTGCTGAAGTTTGGGGGGGGTTTAAGGGGTTTTTCCCCCCCCAAAAAAGAAAAGATGACCAGTCAAATTATAAACCAGACCACAAGGCACATTTCAGGTCTCACTGCTGCCAATGCAGAGGGATCCTGTTTCCCCTCAACACAGGACTCCACACTGGACAGACCAAAAGGGATTTGGGCAGAAAGGTCATGTATTTGAGAGCTGAAGGAGCAGCAAGAGCAGGAATGATGCAAAGATACCAGTAGGTAAGAAAAGCAAAAAGTTGGCAGATTTGGCCTAAGCCTAGCCATGAGACTGCTGCAAAGTACAGTGCAGACTCAGCCCCATTTAGCACACGGGGAGGATTACTTTGTAGCCAGCCTTACAATATATTGCGCCGTCTGTGTAGCAAAGACAGCTCTTGCAAACCCACATCTCTCCATGAAGAAAGTTTGTTCTGGCTCCCTCTGAAGCACAAGTCAATTTACAGAAGAGATTAACTCCCATGATCAAAAAACAGATATATCATCTACTTTTTTAAAGCCCATTAGCCTAGTAGTTGACCAATTTGTAGGCTAAAATCTCAGATTTCTGAAGTCATTCAGAATTTCTGAATTTATTGGAATTGTCACCTGCACCTCCCTGCCCTTCATGGAGTAGCCAGGTCTGCCCCAAAATGTGCATCCAGAACACAGTTACAGAGATATGAGCAGCCATCCAGCACATAGTCCTGTCAAGAGAAATTTTACTGCTATCCTTAAAAATAATTGTGTTCCTACCAGCAATATACAGTATTTGGAGCAAGTGTGCACTTTCTTTTGGGATAAAAATTGCTAATATCATCCAGCCTGTTAAACTTTTTTAAAATATGATTATAGTTTTCCACATTATTGATCTGGCATCACAGGAAATCACTCCTGATTACAGTTACGGGAGTACGCAGACAGACCTAAATACGACAGTCTCAGAGAAGTATGTTGAAATGTATAATGCAACACCTTTCAGAACACATACGCAGTGCCATCTCTCCCCATGTCACTTGCCTAGAACATGAAACTTTGAAGTACAATAAGTTCTGCTGCTGCTAAGCGCTTTAAGTAACAGCAAGCAGGAAACAAACTACTGGCTGTAAATATTCTGCTTAGCTCCACTGTGCTGGGACTTGCAAAGGATAATACGTGGGTTTAAGGCAAAATAAGTGCAACAAATGATAAATAGCATTTTCCCCCCAAGGGTCTGAGCAGGAGAATGAAAAGCAAAGAGCTGCTGTTGTGTTTTTGATGGTGCCCTGCACCATGCTGTTCTGCTCTCTAGGTATTTCCTTCAAAGGAAAAAACAGGTTCAAAAGTACTCTAACATCTGTGATGGTTTATCAGGAGCAGCCAAAGCACATCAATAGAACGGCTTCATCACTTATACAAGTTTCTTTGGGGGACATCCTTGAATTTCTTCACATGCCAACCAGTTACAAGAGGTAGGATTCCTCCTGACCAGCTTCTGCCCACTCCAAAGCAGACATTGGGACTTACGGTATCATCTCACCTCTGTAAACAGCAGGCAAAGACAGGCACCTCCAGGCATAAACTTATCCCTTTGGAGGAGAGATGGGAGCTATGGCACTCCAGAGTCACCTGCTTTCCCTAGCTACTGCTGGGCTCTAGCAGATAGCTACAAAAACTCTACCAGACCAATGCTCAAGACAAAAGACAGGACTGTACTTAGGGCCAGCTGAAGCAGAAACACATCAGTGAATTTCAACCAATCTTTCTGTGGATAGTTAAAAAGATGTGAAATCCCTGAACTGCCTTTGGAGCTTTAGCAATTCAGACATGCACTTCTCTCACAAGAGCAAAGACTCCTCCTTACACTTGTGTTTCTCAAAAATAAGAGTGTTTTCAAGACAAAACTCTGGATTTCAGGACTGTCCAAGTACTGTTCCTAGCACCACCTGAGCAAAGCATAAACATTTTGCTTCCGTTCCTCTCCAGTTACTTGGCTGTTACGCTGTTCACTCTATTGCTTGTGTTGGTACCTTTCCTGAACTGAAAAACTGCTAGAGACCAAATTTCACTCCAATCTCCCAGAAGTTCTCACTTCCAAAATCCTAACACACACCCATTGTTTTTCTCCTCCAAGATGTAGCACCTCCACCCTAATCCATCGTCCAGCTGATGACTTCTAGTTGTGCCTTCTTCTTACTGAGGGTGCCAGAACATTTTGCTCCTTTCTTCCAGTTGCAGCCTAACGTGGCTAGAGTCAGCATGGACAGATATACAGCACCTTTGCACTTCAAACCTGCATCAGCCAAGCGCGGTACTTTTCTCAGTGGCCAGCACTCTGCTTTTGGAAACTACAAGCATATAAACCAGCCTGATGCACAGATTGTCCCTGAAACGTGAAACATATCACATGTGTTACAGGTCACCCTGTTTTGTGAACTTTTTGGAAGGAAAAAAAAAAAAATAAAGCAGTATGCAGCAGCATCCTTTGCTTGGGAATTATCTCCCACAGGTCATCAAACAGCTGTCAGGCACTGCGTAACCCAATGCAGAGTTTAATCAGCAACCTAAATATGAAAGACTATATTCTAGTTACTTGAGTCAGCTAGTCCCCTCTGGAGTATTTTCTAAAGACACAACACCTTATTTACTTTGCTAGCTGAAACTGCATTATAAAAGAGGCACTTCAACAAAACAACCTCATTTTACAAACTCAACAACACATTTTTTCCAACCAGTTCACCAGTTTTTCACCTGACTAAAGCAAGCTCTTCTTCAGCTTAACAAAATAGTTAATTTATCAAATCATAGCAATTTCTTGTACAGTACGCTTACTCCTGCTGCATACGCATCCAAATAAACCTCCCACATCAGCACTCCCAAATGAAACTGTAACTAGCATTAACAGTGGACTGATTTTATTATGGTTTAACCTTGTGCCTTTTTATGCCTTCCTTTCTTATTCTTCAGAATCGGTTTTGCTTACCGCCTCCAGATTTCACAGTAAGCAATGTGGGGAAGCGGACCCTTTGGAAGCAAGTTCTCCCAAGCCCTAATCTCAGCATGCTTTACCCATAAAATTAAAAGATAATTTTGCATGGGATCTCTTTTATAGCAATGGAAAGCAGCACCAAACTACTGAACCAATGTGGTCCACTGCCAACATTAAGAGCAGCACTTTTACCAGTGCAGACTGGTTTTCTTACAGCTCCAAGTGCACCAGCTGCAGAGGTAAATGTCCCCAAATGCTTGGTACCACCACTGCCTTTTATGTTCCAGACATCATCATCCTCACTGCTCTGTGCACTGAGCTATCTGTACAGCACCCCAGATCACTCAAACACTGCTAACCAGAGTTATAAGTATTTTCTAGAGACACACCATACTATTTAGACACACCATACTACTTACTTTGCCAGCTGAAACTTCAAAGATATAACCTAGCTGCTAACTCAAGTCAGCAAAGACCTACCAGGGAAGCAGCCTGTGCTTCCCAGCCTCACCTGAGCTGACACAAATCTGAGGGGATCTCTCTAAAGTGTATTAGCCAGAAAACTGATGAAGCAATTGCCTCTGCAGCTGAGATGCCAGTGAGCAGCTGCCAGAAGCAAACTTCTGTGTAGGCAAATCACAGCCAGAGATGGTGTGCATCTACCCTACAAGTCAGTCCTTCTCACTTATACTAAAATACCTGGTAATGATTTAGTCAGACCCACACACATCCATCTTATTCATTGCATACACTTCTTTTAATAGAATGAGTTCCAGGAATAAGTAAATTACCTGGTATGGGGCATTTTAAATGATCCTGTCTACCTGAATCAGAACCAGGAACAAACTCAGTTAAATAAAAAGCTCATTGTTAACTTTTTTTTTAAACTTTGGGTGGCTTATAATAAACTTCCAGAAGTGGATGGCTCAAATAGGCACTAAATTTCAATAAAAGCATAGCTTGCTCAGTAAATAAGGATACAAATTAATTGCCCGTCCTCAAAACCAAAATAACAAGTGAAATCCTTATCCTTGTAATTTTAAAATTCAATGGGCCACTAAGATCTACAAGGAAAGATACAAACAAATTACAATGACACAAAATAATGAGGCAAGAATGAATTGTGAAATCTGTACAGCTCAAAAAGCCTGCTGGAATATTTCTCTGGTAATCTTGAAAAGGGGACACAAGAGTTATTCCTCATCTCAGAAAGAGGAGGAGAAAGGATAAGAAAATATGATGCTAAACACTACCATCAAGTAACTCATAAATTCAGTATTTCAGTAAATATAGCAATTACGTGAATTTCCCAGAAAAGGGGTTAAAACAAGGCATGGAAGGCACTGAGGAACAGATAAGATCAAGAGGAAAATTTCATGAGGGATCCTGGCCAGCAAAGAAGCTAGTAGCACAATTTTTTCTACAGTAGTTACTGCAGCTCCTGAGCACACCAAAACGGGTGCGTCTCTGAAATAAAGTTTTCTGAACTGTTTTTCACTTGAGTAAAAAGAGTTTAAAAAAAATGAACGAAACAGAAACTGAAAAATGTACCTGGAACCAAACACTTCACAGTATTCTGTTTCGGAAACTCTGAAATAAGGCACTTCTGTACCAGATACCATTCACAGGATTTATGACCCACCACCTTGGGAATCTCCAGCAGAGGAAACAACCCTGGCAAGGGCAGCAACTGTTGACTCAGCATCGAGGGATGGCACCTCCAGCTCATGCTACCAGGGCAAGTGGCATCCTTAGGTTTCTACAAACCGCAACAGAAGATGGGAACTCCAGCTCGTGATCCCCGACATCCCCAAACTGCCCAGAAACCATAGGCAGTCATCAAGAATCCTGCAACTGGTGGACCCATCATATCGCAAGTGATTGGCAAGTGATAGCCCCCATGTTTTGTTTGACCATCAGGTTCACTTATGCCCTTTTCTTTCCCTTTTTTTTTTTCCTAGTAGGTTTTAGTAGTCAGTGACATTGCAGTAACTGCACTGAGGAGGGAGTGTTCAAATACCAAAACAAACCCACTCTTACTGCAAACTGACACAACTCTTCCCAAAGTCACTGAGGCTTTCGAAAACCTCCTTTTACAGTCAGCAGAAAGCACATCTCAAGTCACAACTCATTTGTTTTAGTGTACCAGGCTGAGATGAATCACATGCCAGGAACATCCCAGCTAACCGTAAAGGGAGTTGGAGGTGAATACCTTGGACATGGATAACTACATCTGCTCAGATCAACGCTTCAACACCATTCAGTACATGACAGATTTGCAAGGATTTTGACCCCAGGATAATGAAGGATGGGGATATAACAGGTAATGAAAAAATGTCTAGGATGCTGTCAAACAAACTGATGTACAAAGAAGAGAAGACCCACCCTGGGCTACTAACTGTGCGTCAGTATTGACTGCAGCTGACCCCACCAGCCCTGCCCAGAAGAACCGAACTAGCTCTCCACACCATGCAGCCTCACCCTTCTGCCACCACTAATTTCTCCACATACATGGTTAAGTCAGTAGGACTTCTTAGCTCGTCCTTCAGGATAGGCAAAGGGGCCCTGTCACATCCCTATCTGCCATTTGGCACCGAGATAGCACAGCCCATAAGTCTCAAGAGGAGCAAGCCAGAATGAACCTGGCCTTCTGTAATGAAGTAATGAAGTAATTCACCCTCTTTTCCTCCTGCCCCACTCTACACTGATGCTTTTAGCATCACAGATATGGGTCAAGAGAAGAGAAAGTTACCACTCTGTTGCTCTCTGAAAGCTGACATACTATATGAAGTGGCGTTGTTGAAAAGCCACTAAAGTCTCAATTAGCTGTCATGGTGGATCAAGGTTGAGAACTTGGTAGATCAAGAGTGAACAAAAGGTAGTAAAAGCAGTAATTGCAACAAGATCTCTGCCCTCCTTCACTCGAACTATATTTTTCCCTCTTTTCTTTCTCATCTGAGACCAAATAACCATCACCGCTCCTTTTTTCCCTACCTCTTGCACACATCAGGCCATCAGCTGCGCTCAGTGCCAGATAGCTTGGCACTCACTCCTTTTGCCTCAGAATCATACAATTGTTAAGGTTGGAAAAGAACTGCAAGATTTCTGAATCCAACCTTTAGCCACATCACACAATCTAACACAGAGACACAGAGTTCAGGCACATCGCTATATGAGGACGGACACTGCCTGCAATATGGCAATAGATTACGCAGGAAAAAGGAGGAAGGGGAAGAAAAAAATCCAAAACATCGAGGGATCAATGTTTAACAACAAATACAACTCAGAACTGGTTACTCCGGTAACTGCCTTAAGATTTACGAGTTTCCTCTTGTATAAGCTAATTCCTTCTGTATAGCAAATACTGCTCTCTCCACGTGGGCTCAAGAGCATATTTCATTCGTGCAACCACATGTCTCAACCACCCTCAACTGTTTGAATGAGCAGCCTAGTAGGCATCAGGTTTCTGCCACAGCCCCCTCAAAACAAAGAGTGCCACCGATAAGCACAACCGTACAAGCAGCAAGGCTCAGAACTTTACAAATACCAGAAGAGTGGCATAAAGCAGGGACTAAACAACCAGTACTTCCCCTACTCAGGAAAAGGCTTTATTTCAAAGCCAGTGTGACCATCTAAAGCACTCATGTGATCTGTCCCCATCAGATCACTCCAAATGCAAGATAACTTCTAAGAGTTGTGGCAATCAAAGAGCTTGCTCCTTCTTTGTGCCAGAGTTAGAACTTGCAGCTATCGAGCCTGTGCAATTACACAGTCCCTCCTCTTTTGTATTATATGGAAAACTTGTCTCAAAAACATGTCAGTTGGCCACTGAGGGCAATAGAAGTCCAGAGTGCCTGACGAAGAATATTTCCAAGTCTTCATTGTATTTGCCCCCAACTTGGAGATGGCAGAGACAGCCAAGCATGAGCAAGTGAATAGCTTCAAGAGGAAGAGCTGTCCCACTGCAGAGGGTCCCACACGACACCTGCACGTGTAACCACATCCTGCCCCCCTGGCTTTGCAGAATCCACAGAGGTGGGCAGAGGGAGACAAGGTAGGGTGCCCGCTGGTTCACCTCATGCTGGCCATCACCGTGAAGTTGTTGCTCAAGCACGAAGTTAACGGTTGCAAATAACCACATGCAAGTGGCGAACTCATAAAGCTGCAGCAACATGATCATCTGGGCTCTCCTGCCCAGATCTGCAGCCTGGACACTCTATAGAGCTGAGACTGCCTTTCTGTCATGCACCTGCACAGCCCCTCCAAAAATAACCTGCTCCAAAACCAAGGCTTCTAGCAGCTGACAACACAACTAGCTAGCAATTTCATATGCAGTCCCAATCTTTCAGTCCAGCCTTAGATATATATAAATTTCCTATTAAGGTTTTTTTAGCGGGTTCTCCCTCCGCCAGCTCTACCACATCTACCATAAACATTCACACATACGTATGCAAAAAAGATGAGACCCATCTGTCAGTCAGGGCAGCTGCCTGCAAAATGCTGACAAACGAAAGGGAGACAAGCCCCTGTCCTGGTCACAGGAGCAGGCTCAGGAGCAGCACACTGTGGCAAATCTCAGGGTACATGGCNCTAAAGTCTCAATTAGCTGTCATGGTGGATCAAGGTTGAGAACTTGGTAGATCAAGAGTGAACAAAAGGTAGTAAAAGCAGTAATTGCAACAAGATCTCTGCCCTCCTTCACTCGAACTATATTTTTCCCTCTTTTCTTTCTCATCTGAGACCAAATAACCATCACCGCTCCTTTTTTCCCTACCTCTTGCACACATCAGGCCATCAGCTGCGCTCAGTGCCAGATAGCTTGGCACTCACTCCTTTTGCCTCAGAATCATACAATTGTTAAGGTTGGAAAAGAACTGCAAGATTTCTGAATCCAACCTTTAGCCACATCACACAATCTAACACAGAGACACAGAGTTCAGGCACATCGCTATATGAGGACGGACACTGCCTGCAATATGGCAATAGATTACGCAGGAAAAAGGAGGAAGGGGAAGAAAAAAATCCAAAACATCGAGGGATCAATGTTTCAACACAAATACAACTCAGAACTGGTTACTCCGGNTGCCCGCCATCCTTTACATGGGTACTTCTAGAGCCCGCCCCGCTTCTCCTCCCATGGATGCGGTAGGCGCTCTTCCGGCGGAGGGTGCCTCCNGGGGAAGAAAAAAATCCAAAACATCGAGGGATCAATGTTTCAACACAAATACAACTCAGAACTGGTTACTCCGGTAACTGCCTTAAGATTTACGAGTTTCCTCTTGTATAAGCTAATTCCTTCTGTATAGCAAATACTGCTCTCTCCACGTGGGCTCAAGAGCATATTTCATTCGTGCAACCACATGTCTCAACCACCCTCAACTGTTTGAATGAGCAGCCTAGTAGGCATCAGGTTTCTGCCACAGCCCCCTCAAAACAAAGAGTGCCACCGATAAGCACAACCGTACAAGCAGCAAGGCTCAGAACTTTACAAATACCAGAAGAGTGGCATAAAGCAGGGACTAAACAACCAGTACTTCCCCTACTCAGGAAAAGGCTTTATTTCAAAGCCAGTGTGACCATCTAAAGCACTCATGTGATCTGTCCCCATCAGATCACTCCAAATGCAAGATAACTTCTAAGAGTTGTGGCAATCAAAGAGCTTGCTCCTTCTTTGTGCCAGAGTTAGAACTTGCAGCTATCGAGCCTGTGCAATTACACAGTCCCTCCTCTTTTGTATTATATGGAAAACTTGTGTCAAAAACATGTCAGTTGGCCACTGAGGGCAATAGAAGTCCAGAGTGCCTGACGAAGAATATTTCCAAGTCTTCATTGTATTTGCCCCCAACTTGGAGATGGCAGAGACAGCCAAGCATGAGCAAGTGAATAGCTTCAAGAGGAAGAGCTGTCCCACTGCAGAGGGTCCCACACGACACCTGCACGTGTAACCACATCCTGCCCCCCTGGCTTTGCAGAATCCACAGAGGTGGGCAGAGGGAGACAAGGTAGGGTGCCCGCTGGTTCACCTCATGCTGGCCATCACCGTGAAGTTGTTGCTCAAGCACGAAGTTAACGGTTGCAAATAACCACATGCAAGTGGCGAACTCATAAAGCTGCAGCAACATGATCATCTGGGCTCTCCTGCCCAGATCTGCAGCCTGGACACTCTATAGAGCTGAGACTGCCTTTCTGTCATGCACCTGCACAGCCCCTCCAAAAATAACCTGCTCCAAAACCAAGGCTTCTAGCAGCTGACAACACAACTAGCTAGCAATTTCATATGCAGTCCCAATCTTTCAGTCCAGCCTTAGATATATATAAATTTCCTATTAAGGTTTTTTTAGCGAGTTCTCCCTCCGCCAGCTCTACCACATCTACCATAAACATTCACACATACGTATGCAAAAAAGATGAGACCCATCTGTCAGTCAGGGCAGCTGCCTGCAAAATGCTGACAAACGAAAGGGAGACAAGCCCCTGTCCTGGTCACAGGAGCAGGCTCAGGAGCAGCACACTGTGGCAAATCTCAGGGTACATGGCTGTCTCCAGCGCTACGGATGACACCGGTGTTTTTGGTAAATTCTCAGTCTCTTTCACAGTTTGAAAAATGAAGCAAAACACAGCACGGCAGATCCTCGGGAGCTACCTTGGACACGGAAAGCCCGTCAGGGACAAGGCCTAGACTTTGCCCTTGACACCTGGGCCTTCACCTTCACCTCCATCACTGCATGCTCTCTGTGGCGCTGCTCGGATGGCAGAGGGAAGACAAGCGAGAAAAGGGATTAGCTCGGGGAACACGCACGCAGGGATGAGAGCTTTCCAACTCCGCCCTGGCCCACCGCAACCTTGGCACAGGGATGGCGCGGCTGAAGACGGTATTGCCCACCTTCGCCCATGGCTGGCAGGTCTCAGCCCCGCACCCCGCCAAGGCGCTTCCCGGCGGCTTTCTGGGGGACCCCGCGCTCAGCTGAGGGGCTGCGCCAGCGCTCTGCCGCCCGGGATGGGGGACAGGCGAGGGCAGCGCCCAGAGAGGAATCCGCCACGGCGGGAGGGGACCCGGGAGCGCCCCGCGCCGCGCCGCACCGCCCCGGTTGCATCATGCAAAATGGACGCACCGCGTGGGGCCACTACCGCCGTCTCCCGCTCGCCTGGCCCC